>CM021101.1:48743312-48881757 GCA_007115665.2 Sequoiadendron giganteum | reverse complement strand
GATCCAATTAATCTCTAGAATCAATTACAATGAGGCACCAAGACCATCACTTCGGCAGCATAACACTACTCCGACATACAAAATGGCTTCAAAATGATCTCCTTTCTTCGTATCACCTAACACCTGTTTCTCTCACCACTTAACTTGAAAAATTCTCTTAAAAATTACTTAAACTCACACCCCCCATTCTACCCTTTTTATACAAAAAAAATAACTCAAATTGGTTCATAAAAAATTGATTTTCAAAACCTCCCAATATCCCCTTTACATAGAAAATATTATTTGAAAATCCCCCCTTATTTACATAGGGATATCCTCCCATTAAAACAACCCATCCAATTTTACATAAAATCTTCACAGATGGCCTCTTGTAATTTTATTCCATAATTCATTTCAGGATTTATTAGGAGATCTTAATAATTCACCTTTGAACAGGCTTGATTTTGTTAAGGATTTAATCCTTAATTATAGGGGGTGAATTGGTTGGAAATTTGTTTTTTTTCTTTAAAAATAATGTTTAAGTTCCCCTTAAAAAGGGGATCTCCCAACCACATGTATTTTTAAATATTAAAGGGTTTTATCCCATTTAAATAGGGGTAAATTTGTTTTGTTTTAAATTAAGACCCCACCTACTTTTTCTCACGTAGGCCTTAAATTAAGGCTTTTAAATGGGAGGAGTGGTAGGCTTTCATTTTTATTTTTTTATTTTTTTTAAATAAAGCCATGTCCAACAAATTTCCACCACATGTAACTTCGGGAAGCCACCATGTGTCACCTGATGATTCATCCATGTCAGCATGATGATGTCATGTTGATGTCATCATTGTACCTTCAATTCAACTGAGTGTTGACCTTCCATATCTCGCACATACGAGCTTTGATTTGCATAAAACAAACACCATCAAAAAGCTCTTGCTGAGCTCTTCGCGTTGACATAAATTTTAACCACTTTTGGTGACATCAAATTTTGACCTTTTTTATTGCCTTGGGCCCTAAGTTGACCAGTTGTTGATTGAACTTTTACCGGCAATAACTTGGGCTTCGTAACTCTATTTGACTCCATTCAAGTTGTGTTGGAATCAGGACATCGAGCTCTTTCTAATGGTGCTAAAATATGGAGTATTCGAGACACTTCAATTTTTGGTGAAAATATCCCCCGGATCACTAATTCCAAGCTATGGTGGGGCATTTGACTACCCCACATTGTTTGTCATTCTCTGAATAGGATGATGTCTCACTCAACCATCCCCATAACACCACACTCCATATCGAAGTCTTGATCCACAATAATCATGTCAAAAGAGTCTTAATAGATGGGGGAGCTGGTTTGAACATTTGCACTCTAAAGTCAATCTATGCACTAGGGTATTATGATAATGCTATTGATGCACGAAGGAAAATGACCATAAAATCATATGATGAGGAAGAAAGATCTTCAAAGGGACTAATTGTGTTACCAATTCAAGTAGGGCCAATGATGAAACACATAGTATGTCAAGTACTAGAAAAAGAATTGACTTATAACATACTCTTAGGATGTCCCTGGATCCATGAAATGCAGGCAGTGCCTTCCACATATCACCAATGCTTAAAGTTCCTAGTAAATGGATAGTAGGTCACTGTATCTACTGATTATAATCACCCTAAGCATTGTGACACACTTATAAATTCTCAAGATACATTTGTACCTCACAATCGAGAAGCATCCAGTTCACAGTCATCAAATGAAGAAAAATGTCCAAATATCATCACCAAATGGGTAGAGAAGAAGGATAAAGAAAAAGATTCAAATTTTGTTGACACTCAAGTACCAGACAATTCAGGTCCCCAAACTTCATTATCACCAAAATCTCAAGAGCATGTCTAATTGACAGACAAGGGAATGGAACAGTACTCTATGGAGCAATCGCTTAATCTTTGACAGTTAATGCCATCTCCTAAGACATATGGCCAACCATCTATGATCAAACATCAAACATCACTACCTATCATAGCTCTAGAAGAAAGTTTTATAAAAGCCGATACCATAGAGGACGAATCAGACAATAAAGCAATCATTGATTGGTTATACAAGGATGAAGAACCATCGACATCAAAAAATAGTATCAAGAATGTCAACATCAATACAGACAAATATGGCAAAGGAAAAGCTATCTTAGAAAAAATGGGTTACGAGGGACAAGGACCTGTTGGTTTAAGATAGGAAGGAATAATTGAGCCTATTCAGCCACTCACTCTCTAATCAAAAGAGAAGACAGGACTGGGATACTCTAAAGAAGACAAATAGGAGATGACAAGGAAGGTTGTAGAAAGAATCCTTCAGCTTAGAGATAGCTCTGAAACGGATTCAAATGAATATGAGTGGGATCTGTACTCTGATATATCTTGCACCGATATTCAAATTGATGTAATACAAAAATATGCACATACGTGTGAGGAGGGACAAGGCTCTAGGTCTAGGCCATTCATAGTAGGATCACTAAATATCGATGACTCAAGTGGGGATGAACAAACCTCAAGTGAACTAGATGATCTTGAAGAAGGTACCATCATTGACCTCGATATTCCAATAAAAAACTATGATGAAATGGTTGTCCAAACCCTTACATCCATCAACCTAAATGATTCTGATAACCTCATGCCATTAATCCATCCAAAACTTATTGACTGGGAACCTATAGAACCTCTGGCTGTACCTATATTTGCAAATGATGATGCCGTCATGAATTTCCTATGTCAAGATGAACCTGGTACAAGTTCTATCTATAATACTCATAAAAAAATGACTCAACAGGAGGGTTTCAAATCTTTTAGTTGCAAAAGTAAAAACAGGGATAATAGATCTAATGGTGAAAACCATTCTATGGCAGCATTAGATCTAGAAAAAGATAAATTAAAGAACGTATCTAGCGGTGAAAACCTCTCCAAGGCACCGAAAGATGGGAGATTTGACACTCTTCCAGAATATTATCATGAGCGATCATCAGTCTTGGTAGAACCAACATAGTCGGTTAACATTGGCACTGAAGAAAAAGAAAAAATCCTACATTTGGTAGAATCCATGACAGATCAAGAGAGACCGGAATTCATCAAGTTCTTTAAGGAAAGAAGCATCAACTTTGCTTGGTCATATTTTGATATGCCAGGCCTGGATCCAAATTTCCTCATGCATCATTTGTCTTTGCCTACAGGAATCAAGCTTGTGAATCAAAAATTGAGAAAAATGAATCCTCACATCGCATTAATGGTAAAGACTGAGTTAAAGAAATTGTTGGATGTAGGATTCATAAGGTCTATACACTACGCCGAGTGGATATCAAAAATTGTGCCTATTTCAAAGCCAAACGATAGCATCAGGATATGTAGGAATTTCAGAGACCTGAATAAAGCATGCCCAAAGGATGATTTTCCATTACCAAATATAGACATCATTGTGGATTTGACGGCATGGCATGCCATGTTTTCAATCATGGATGGTTTTTCAAGATATAATCAAATAAAGATAGCTCTAGAAGATCAGGAAAAGATGGCTTTTACATGTCCATGGGGAACCTTCTACTGGAATGTCATACCATTTGGTCTAAAAAATGTAGGAGCCACTTATCAAAGAGCAATGACAACAATCTTTCATGATATGATGCACACCTTCATGGAGAATTACGTGGATGACATCTTGGAAAAATATAGTACTATGGAAGGACATCTTCATATACTAGGCAAAATCTTCACACAACTAGAAAAATTCAATGTAAGGCTAAACCCCAAGAAGTGTGTCTTCGGGGTCACATCAACAAAACTATTGGGGTACATTGTCTCAGAAAAAGGCATTGAAGTGGATCCAATGAAAGTCAATGCAATAATGGAAATGTCACCTCCCTGAAATATCATTCAACTCAGATCACTACAGGGAAGGCTCCAATCAATCAGGAGATTTATCTCCTAGTTGGCGGACAAAAGTCATCCATTCAATCATCTATTGCATAAAAATGTTGTTTTCAAATGGGATAATGGGTGTGAAGCAATGTTAAATCAAATAAAATAGTATCTAATGTCACCACCCATTCTCATGCCACCAACAGAAGGAAGACCTCTGATATTGTACATTGCAATGACAGATATCTCTTTAGTTGCACTATTAGCGCAAGAGGATTATGAAGGAAAAGAACACGCCATCTACTATATCAGTAGAACATTAAATGGCTATGAAATAAACTATACTTTCATAGAGAAGTCTTCTTTGATGGTGGTTTTTGCTACTCAATAGCTGAGACACTGTATGTTGACTCATACAATCAAGCTAATATAAAAGATCGACCCCTTAAAATATCTACTCAGTAAAGCTGCCTTAACAGGTAGATTGGAAAAGTGGGTCATGCTATTAAGTGAATTTGACATTCAATATGTGGAGAGAAAAGCAATCAAGGGTCAAGCAATCGCTGAACAGTTAGCCAAGGCTCCTCTACCAGATGATCGGCCTATGACAATGAAGTTTCCAGATGCAGACATTCTAACGGTGATGCCACAACAATGTATATTATATTTTGATGGATCATACACACAGCGAGGATCTGGAGCAGGAATTTTTTTTATCAATCCATAGGGACACAACATCCCAAAATCATATAGATTGATGTTTCAGTGCACAAATAATATGGAAAAATATGAAGCATTGATTATTGGGGTCAAGATAGCAATTGAATGGAGAATCACAGACCTACAAGTATATGGAGATTCTCAACTACTCATTTATCAAGTAAATGATGAGTATCAAACCAAGGATGAAAATTTGATGCCTTATAAGCAAAAAATAGATGATCTAAAGCAGTTTTTTGTCAATATCGAATTTGATTAGATTCCAAGGGTGGAGAACAAAGCTACGGATGCCATGGACACAATCGCTTCGCTATTACAATTTTAGATAAATGAGATTGTTATGAGTTTATGGTGGAACAAGTACCATGTCCTCACAATAATTTGGAATCCAATGCCATATGCCATCTAGAGACCACCGATACCTCCATCTATGAAAACACCTATGCTTACCTAAAAGACGATGTCCTTCCTCCTGATCTTTCCAAGAACCAAAAATGAAACTTCATCTGCCAATCTACTCGACATACTTTAATTGTAGACATCCTATATCATCGAGGTTTTGATGGTACCTTACTCTGATGTTTAAAACATGAAGAATCTGAGATGGCCCTACGTGAAGTTCACGAGGGTATTTGTGGAACTCATTTGAGTGGGATAACTCTAGCTAAGAAACTCCTCCGTTTGGGATATTACTAGCCATGCATGGAGAAATAATCTTATCAGTTTGTAAAGAAATTTCAAAAGTGTCAGATTCACAGTAATCTGATTCATGCACTAGCACAAGAACTGCATCCCTTCACATCCACATGGCCCTTTTGTCAATGGGGCCTAGATCTGGTAGGAAAAATAAATCCCTCTTCATCCAATGGACACAAATTCATTATAACAGCTACAAAATATTTCAAAAAATGGATAGAAGTAGTACCTCTTTCAACCATCACAGGGAAGCAGATCTCATCTTTCATCTTGAATTGCATCATCTATCGATATGGAAACCCTCAATCCATTATCACTGATAATGGATGACCTTTCAAGAATCAAGATGTTCAAGAATTGTGTGAAAAGTTCCATATCCAACATCGTTTTTCAACACCCTACTATCCTCAAGGAAATGGCCAAGCAAAAGCCTCTAACAAAATGATTCTAAAAATTCTAAAGAAGATAGTTAACGATGTTGGACATGATTGGCATGTTCAACTCAATCCTGCCTGGTGGGCCTATAGAGAAAGTATCAGAACACCAACAAAAGCAACAGGATATGCCTTGGTATATGGATCAGAAGCCATATTACCCATCGAAGTAGAGATACCATCCCTTTGAGTATCACTAAGAGGAATAATTTCAGATCAAGACTATAGGGTATCTAGACTATAGGAACTGGAATTGTTGGATGAGCATCATCAACAAGCTATTAATCATCTCACAGCATATCAATAGTGAATTTCAAGGAGTTATAACCATAAGGTAAAACCGAGGGTCTCTTAGGTTGGTGATTTGGTTCTAAAGGAGAACCCTAGGAATCAATAGGACAAGGAGAAGAAAGGGAAATTTGAGCCTAACTGGCTTGGTCCTTTTGTCATCATATCAATGTATGGATCAAGAGAATATCAGCTATCAACTTCAGAAGGAGACTTTTTTGATGAACCTATCAATAGTATCCAACATAGAAATTTCTATACATGAATCTCCTAGTGCATAGGTCAAAATTCTAAAAATGGTTTCCTCAATGAAAACCTAGCAAACAGGCACCTTGGAAACAAAAAATACAAATAAAAATATAGAAAATACAAAAAGAAAGAAAAAGAGAAAAATGCGAAAAACATACAAAACAAAGAGTGTAATCAAAACATATGGTGAAAACCTTGACACATGCGTTGTATGTGATTCTAAATCAGCTTTCCCATCTATTTTGATACATATTAGAATCATAAGTCTGGAAAACATTACCATTTCATATCATATCATTAGTCTTGCCATCATTACATCCATTATCAAATCATGTCACACGGTCATGTCTCATTCTAGCTTGGGGGCAACATCTGGATATCACTAGGGGCAACAAAAACATCAAATCACCAAATGGGAAAACAACAGTACAACAAGAAAAATAAAACAATGATCAAAATGCAACATCAATCACCACCGGAAAGGCATCACACATCAGTGTCAAATCAAAAAATTCAAAAACAAGTTAAAGAGTCAGTCTAGAAAAGCAAAACCAAAATCATGAGTTTGTGTTAGTCGAACTACATGGTCTCTGCATGTGTAATGTAGGCAAGGCTAATATCTGATCAGCCCCCAAGACCCCTAAGATAAGTTAGTAAGTTAGGTCTTTGGTCAAAATCTCAAAAAATCACAAAAAACATCAAAAAATCAAGATGGATGATCTAATCTGAGTAATGATTTTGAAACACAATAAGTAAAAGTGGATAAGTTGTATTTTTGATTGATATTATCATTTCTTTGGAGTATCTCAATGATGTATTACACTAGAGAAACAAAGAAGAAGAATGATATTTTTATTTTTTGTTGTCTGTAAGTTAATCATACAAATGTGTGAATTATCAGGGGATGTGCTATGCAAATGTATCACTGATGACATTTAGAATTCACACATTGAAATGATTAATCACTGCCTATTTACGTAATAAATGCTCAAGTAATCTCGGTTGAATTATATCTAGATGCTTGTGTTCACTTGCAATATCAAAAATAATGAAAGTAGTACTCAGGTCGTCATTGGTCTAACACATACCATTGACGCTTGTACTCACTTTCAACATCTAATAAAAGCTCTATGATGATACCAAACACAAAGTATTGTTAAAATGACAATGGTTGCATATAGCTGCATGTTAAAATTAGATTGCATTCATAAAAAATTCATTATCTGCAGAGTATTTGTTGCATAAGGGATTCCAATTTATGATTATCTTTTCTACAAATATGACTGAGTATACTTGACATAAATCCAAAAATCATCAAAAACATATAAAATTCATCATTTCATCATTAAGTTTTCATCATTCATCATTCATGCATTTTAACATCAAATAGTTATGCATTTATCATACCGTGTTTATCACCATTATATCATAAATAAATACATCATTTTTCATCCATATCATTACATTACAAAATCATCATCTGATCAAATACATCATTATTATCATTTTATTATCATTTGATCATACATCATCATTTTATCATCATCACATTTAAATTAAAATACATTACATCATACATCCAAATATCAAATAGTCTATATATTCGTTTTCATCATTTTTATCATCATCACATTTAGAAATTCATACATTTATCATAGCATCATTACATTGAAATAAAAACATTCATATAGAACATCATAAAGATACATCATCACATAAATAAAATGCATCCATCACATAGACATCATAAATCATCATAAGATCAAATCAACTGCACCTCGTATTTATCATCAAGGTCAAGTATACAATGAAGTCTAAAATAGAGATACATCATCCAAAAATGAGCTAACTCGAAATGTACATCATGTCTTGAAGAATATCTCAAAATCACAATAACATCTATGATCTGCTACTGCTAGAATGTGCAGGTCCAATGGGACCAGTACCACCACCACCCCTAGAAGGACCAGGATCTCTGGGATCTCCTCGAGGAGGCTGTGTCACACCCTCACTGATTGTCCGGGTGGGAGTCTAACCGGATCTCAATGGGGCATAGCTGACTCTATGCTTGGTAGGCACTGCATCATGGTATCTAGCTCGATAAAAATCTACCTTGTGGCCATCCTACATAACCTCTCTCATGTAATCAGCAACTGAGGTACCATCAACTACTCTCTGTAAGGTTTGAACTGTCTCCTGTGCCCTCTCGAAAATCTATCAAGAACTATCTCACTCAGCTGTCAAGGTGGCAACCTGAGTCTAAACAACGGCCAACTGTCCTTGTACTTGCGCTAGTGCCTGAGCATGGGCCTAAGCCTGCATTTGAGTCTGCATCTCAACAAGAAAACCTCAAGCTTGTACTAATTGTCCCTGCAGCATCTGTACTTGTGCCTAAAGACCTGCAATCTGTCTCTAAAAATCCATTGATGGTACTACCACTGCTTGCCTCTTGTGAGGCCTACTAGATGAAGGACCAACACTAACTAGTCGAGCCCCTCTACCACCTTTGCCGCCACCATCACTGTCACACTATCACTACCATCACTACCACTCTCTGTGCTACTGCCTAATGGAGTATCACACTCACTATCCACAGAACCCTTGGCAGCATCCTCCTCTATAGGTAATAGGCTGGCTCATCTAGAATGGTGATGCGAGGATGTGGAGTCAAAGCCAAAAATGTAGTGTACTCCTTTATAACAGGTGCCTCTACAATGTCTCTACGCATGTCCCAAGCTGATGGCTCTAGTGCCTTGTATCCCTCTACTAAAACCTCATATGACAGACAAGGCCCCCAATCCGCTACATCACTTTGTTGCCTAGCATAGTGGGCTACCCCCTAAGGCATACATTGAATGGTGCCATACTTCTTGTACACTCGTCGTAGCAAAAACCTCTCCAAAACAAAGGGTGTTCGACCAATCAGGGACATGGAATCACAAAGTTACCCCAACACTGCATCGTCCTCATCCCACTACTCGTAGTCTAGATATGGCCACTAGACGACACTCTCTATATCATCAAAAACTAGCCTCCAATGCTCCAACTTACCCATCTGAGCTTGGGTAAGCTAACCTCTGTACTGAAACACATATAGTTTGCCTACTAGGCTATCCATAACTAGAAAGGATTGAACAATGGAAAAATGCTCCCATGCCCACACTTGTAATAGGATCATCCCTGCTGATAAACTTTATGCCCCCAAGTAAACCACTGAATGAAGGTCATGGTAGAGATGTGCCAACATGCACATCCCCCATGCATATCTCATACCATGTATGACCATGCTCTCTAGAATCCTACCCCAACCCACAAGGAATCCCTTTGACCTACGATCAAGGAAAAGGAAACCTCTAATAAATCCAACAAGCACTGTTGGTAGTGTAGTGTATGCATCAACAATTGTCCTCCATCGGACACTCAGACCTGCAATGTGTTGATCTTGAAATACTCTGCAGAGAGCATCTCTCCCACCAGCCTCATGCGAATCATATACTACAATCTCGCCCATAAATGGAATGCATAAAATCTGCCACACATCCTCAGGTGTGATCATCATATCACCAGTGGGTAAGTGAAAGGTGTTATGGTCACTATGCCACCTCTTAGCCAAAGCGGTAAGGAGACCCCGATTAATCCTAATTTGGGGCATGTCTAGTAAACTCATGAGGCCACATCGATCTATAACCTAAATCTCATCTGGTGTCAAATGAGGTATCAAGTCGGTGGTCCAAGGAAACCGCTCTCAAATTTGGAGAGTACCCAAATCCTCCTATCATATCACAATGAAAAATTTATAATCAGTATACTATGTCAAGAAATCAAAAGTCATTCTACTATCAGGTCTAATCAAACTTTGGTATGAATTTTTGATCAAAATTCAAGAACAAACATCAACAAACCTCACTTATCATGAGGTTCATCAAACATTATCTAATCTTACCTATCATGAGGTTTATTAGATATTGAATCATTTCCTTGCCTATCATGAGGATCATCACAAATAGGATTTCTTCTCACCTATCATGAGAGTAAATCTTATTTGAATCAAACAGAATCAAAGATCAAGAATTTGGATTAATCAATCATACCAATCCAAAGAATGGACAGATCAGAATTGACGAAATCAACATTAACTAAGTCAAAATCTACAATTCTGACATGGATGCGCTAAAACAGGCATCCAAAGCACTAAATCTCAAAAGTGCTACTTTATCAAATGGATGCGCTATAACAGGTACCCACCATGCTACATTATCCAAAGTGCTACTTTAGCACTTCGATGCGCTATAACAGGCATCTGAAGCACTACTTTAGCCAAAGTGTTGTTTTACATCATCGAGGTGCTAAAATAGTCCATCAAAGCGCCACTTTATCTGAAGCACTACAACAAACCATAGAAGCACTAATTTACCAAATCAAAGTGCTAGAATATTCTAGATGCTAAAATTTGGCATCGATGCGCTAATTTTACCTACCTAAGTGCTAAATCATGAAAGTGCTACACTATCCTATGAAAGCACTAGAGAAAATAACGCAAGTGCTAAATCTCAAAGCACTACACTAGAGTACAAAGTGCTACAACACAACTTGGAAGTGATAAATTAAGAAAAAAATGCTAAAAGCATTAAAAAACATAAAAAACAAAATTGCACAAAAAACGAGGAGGATTATGGGTACCTACTGGAGGTCCGTAGGTGGTTGACCGCTGGTGACATCGAACGGGCTCAAAATGGTGAGTGTGGTAAGGGATTGGCATCTTGTTCCAGTTGGCTGAAATGTCTCTCTCACTGAAGTTTGATAGTCAAAAGGGTGCAAATGACTTTTAAAGTGACATTTTGGACTATATATAACTTTTGAAAAGGGTTTTTTGTGGGTTTTTAATTATATTTTGATTAATTTTATCCAAGAAATTAATTGAAAGACATCTGCGGGTTGTATTTCTTCATCATTATCGGGAGATAAATTATTTATTCATCAAATCATCATAAAAATTTCAAAAATTCAAAAAAAATCATCAAATCATTAATTTATCTCCCGAGGGGGCATATTATCGGCAATCATCTGAAAATCAATATCTGGGGCATGTCTGGGGTACACTAAATTTTTATCATCGATCCTGGCAGTAGAAGCAAAATTTTTCTTCGAAGCAATGCATAAACACATCACTTCGAAGAGGGGAAAAATGTATACACCTAAAATTGGTCTAGAGCATCTGATTAATTATCCTAATTTTCCTCTACTATTGAATAAATAGAAATATTTATTTATATAGTTCACGTTCATTCACATTTAAATTCTTCTAATATCTCATCTTAATTAAATAAACTAATTTAAATACTTTGTTTGATTTAATTGTCATTTTCTTATTTTATTCTATCACATCAATCTTAAATTAATTAAATAAAGATTAAACACTTTATTGATTAATTGGCATATTCTTTTGTTTAATTTAATAAACAACTTCTATAGTTTGTTTTATTAAAATATTTATCCCTCTTTTGCTAATTTAAATAAATCAAAAATATTTAAATAAAGGCATAAAGAATATTCCTCTATATTTCGTCAAAAATGAATTAGATATCCTATGTCTAATTTATGTCTAAAATATGTCAAAATTAATGCTTTGAAACTTCACGAGAAGTTTTGGAGACAAATTGGAGACAAATTGCAAATTTATCTCTCAATCCTCCTCCATCAATCTTTCCTCTTCTCTTGCCTGGTGTTTTCATGGGTAGAGACAATCTCCAAAATTCTCTCAATCTCCTCCATCTCTCACCATTCAATCCTCTAGATTGAATCCAAGCCTCCCTTTGCTATCCCTATGCATTTCTACAGCTAGGAAATCTATAAATAAATCCTCATTGAAACAAGAAAAGGATCCCAAGTTATCAAGTTTACTCTGTAGAAATTCATCAAGCATCCAAGTATCAATCATCAAGCATCAAATTTTCATATCATGGCTACCTCCTATAGCTGCATTTATTAGTTTTCAAGTCAATCAATATTGCATTAGTTTCTTTTGATCATATACATATTATCAACATCCTTATCATTCTCTAAATTGTCATTTTAACAATCAAAGTGCTCACACGATCTGAGAGCCACAGTGATTTAATAAATCTTTGGAGATAAAGAGCAATATGACTCTTTTAGTACATTATTGTTTTGAATTAGTTCAATTTGCTTTGTCTTTGATATAATTTTGTATTAAGAAGTGTTTTACTTCTTTACACCTTATTCACACTTACAGACACTACCTAAGGGGGCCCAGTTAGGGAGTTGTCTATCTTTTCATTTCTGCAATGAGAATAGCTACACTTCCTTTCATAGAACTTCAGTGTGACTGTTCCTATAGCTGATAGAATTAGAGAGCTATCAATTGTTCCTGCAACCATTAGGGATAGAGTAGTTCCTATCTTTAAAATTGGATTTAATTTTCATTCTTAGCTAATTTAATCAATTAAAGTTTGTTTCCATTAATTCCAATTCTAGCATAGTATTTTCAGGAGATAATACATGTCTGAAATAGGTGGTTAGTGGATATAATTTGTAGACCCATTTCAGGTCTAATGTCCCTAGGTTGACAATCAAATGATGTCCTTTAGTAGATTATGATTGCTAGTTGTGATGTTTAATCCCTCAGTAGAGGAATTTATGTTCCTAGTTATTAACCTAGTTAAAGGACACTACACCTGCCACTCTGCATCATAGTGGTATCAAAGCCTGATTGTAGGTAGTTGTTGAAAGGAAGACATCGTGCCTCAAAAACCTAGACCAGTGGTTGCAAAGGAGTTGAAGGCCTTGAGAGAAGAGATAGAGGCCTTGAAAGCAAGAGAAATAAGGAGAGGAGTGGCAACTGAGGAAGAGAGTTCCTATGAAGAAGAGCTTGAGGGTGAAGAGAACCCTTAGGGGGAAGAGATACCCCCTCATGAGAGAAGAATCTTTAAAGCCTTGCAAGCATCCAGAGGATAGTTCTTTGAGGTAAAGATTGATCTACTAGTGTACAATGGAAAGATATATGTGGAAGAAGTGCTAGAGTGGGTAGAGGAATTGAATAACTATTTTGAATACAAAGACATGGTTGAGAATAAGAAGGTAAAATTTTCCAAAACAAATTTGAAGGGGTCTACCTTGACATGGTGGAATTTCATGCAAGGAGAAAGGGTCAAGATGGGTAAGTCCATGATCAGCTCATGGGATAGGATGGTGCATAGGTTGAAGGAATAATTCCTTCATGTTGATCATGAGGTGCAAGAATTCAAAAAGAGGCAGAATCTAAAATAGAAAGACATGGATGTTTCATCTTACACTGAGCAATTCTACAAGTTTAGTATGAGATGTGATCATGTAGAGAGTGAGAAGGAAAAAGTGTCCAGGTATATCAATTTCCTAAGACTCAACATACAAGATGAAATCAGTATGGCTACACCTAAGACAATAGAGGATTCCATACAAATTGCATATAGGGCTGAAGAGAAGATAAGAAAAAAACAAGAGAAGCAAAGTAGAGGAAGAGGCAAGAATTTCAGAGGGAGAGGCAATTTTTGGGGGAAAAAATCAGTCCCAAAAAAATCAAGAGGAGTCTAGCCATAATGAATCAGGTGGAGAATCAAGTAATAAAGGGGGATTTAGGGGTAGGAGACCCAATGGAAGAGGTTGATTTAATGGAGGAAAAGGTTCTAATCAGTTTTAAGGGAGATGTTACACTTGTAACCAACCTAGGCACCTGACCTTCAAATGCCCTAAAAAGAAAGGTTCAGGCTCTCATGGTGGAGAGAGGAGGAATCATTTAGTGCATGAGGATGAAGAGAGAGTGACTTCACCTGTAGTGAACCTCACATCAGAAGTTGGAGATAACTTGATGATTAGGAGAACATTTCTCAAGGTACCAATCCCTAAAGAACCCCCACAAAGGAAAGCACTCTTCAGAATCAATTGCAAGCTATAAGGTAAAGTGTGTAAGATAGTAGCTGATTAAGGATCAAATGATAATCTTGCTTCAATTGAGATGGTAGAAAAATTGAATTTGAAAAGGATTTCTCACCCTAACCCATACAAAGTTTCATGGCTTAGTAAAGGACAATAGGTCTTGGTGAATGAGAAAGTATGGGTAGAATTCAACATTGGGTCATATAAGGATAAGATCCTATGTGACATCATCCCTATGGATGTGTGTCACTTGCTTCTTGGTAGGCCTTGGTAGTTTGATAGGAGGGCCAAGCATGATGGGAAGAAGAACACATACTCCATTGTGAAGGATGGGGTGATTTACAATCTCACACCTCTCATAGAAGAATACAAGGCAAAGAATGAAGGGCCTAGTGTTTTGATGGTTGGTGAGAAGGAGTTTATGAAGAGCTTGAAACAATGGGGAGGAAAAGGATTCTTCCTAATTCTGAAGCCAAAGAGTGAAGCAGATTTTCCCACAAACAAGAAGGAAGATGCACCTAAAGAGGTCCAAGAGTTGTTGGAAAGCTACAAGTACATAATGATGAATGAAATACATAGTTCCCTACCTCTCATTAGGTATATAAGGCACCATATTGATCTCATTCTAGGGGCCACATTTCCCAATAAGGCTACATATAAGATAACACCTGCCCACAATGACAAGATTGCAAGACAAGTGCAAGATTTGATGGATAAGAGGCTATTGAGGAAGAGTTTGAGTCCATGTGTTGTTCCTACTATCCTAGAACCAAGGAAGGGTGGGAATTGGAGGATTTTCATTGATTCAAGAGTCATTAATATGATCACAATCAGATATAGGTTCCCAATGCCAAGAATGGAGGACCTCATGGATTGCCTAGCAAGGGCATCTTACTTTTCCAATGTTGATTTGAAAAGTGGTTACCATCAGCTAAGGATCAGAGAGGGTGATGAATGGAAGAAAAATTCTAAGACTAATGAGGGCCTCTACGAGTGGTTGGTGATGCCCTTTGGGTTCTCAAATTCCCCTAGCACCTTTATGCACCTTGTGAATGAGGTATTGAAACCTTTCATTGGAAAGTTTTTTGTGGTTTACTTAGATGATATTCTTGTGCTTAGCATGTCTAAATAAGAACATTTAAAGCACCTTGACCTAGTATTGAAGAGGTTACAAGAGGAGAAGTTGCTAATAAACATGGAAAAGTGTGAATTCATGAAGGAAGAACTAGTGTACCTTGGATTTTTAATCTCCAAGGGATGTTTGAATATGGATCCTTCAAAGGTGGATACTATTATTACTTGGTCAACCCAAAAATCCATGGGATATGTGAGAATATTTCATGGACTTGTAAGCTTTTATAGAAAGTTCATCAAGAACTTTAGTCAAATTTGTCCACCAATTTTGGACACCATGAAAGGAGGTAATAGGGTAAGTTGTCTTGGACCAATGAGGCTAATAAAGGGTTTGATTATCTGAAAAAGAGAGTAGCACAAAAACCTATACTTGTACTCCCTGATTTTAATAAGGTTTTTACCATTGAGTGTGATTCTAGTAACAAAGCAATAGGGGTTGTCTTGAGCGAAGAAGGTAGACCAGTTGCATTTTTCAGTGAGAAGCTTAATGAAGCAAAGAGGAAGTACTCTTCCTATGATTTTGAATTTTATGCTATGTTGCAAGCCTTCAAAAAGTGGAGGCACTACTTGTTACCTAAAGAATTTATTTTTTATACTGATAATCATGCTTTGAGTTTCTTGAATGCACAAGACAAACTCAATCATAGGCACATGAAGTGGGTGGAGTCTTTACAAGCCTATACATTCACAATAAAGCATAAGAAGGGCCAAGCAAATAAGGTGGAATATGCTCTCAGTAGAAGGGCACTTGTAGTGCAAGAGATCCAACTCAAAATTATGGGGGTTGATGCATTGAAGGACATGTATCATCAAGATTCTGATTTCAAGGAGGTATACAATGTTTGTGAGCAACATTTGAATACTTTTCATGGTGAATACTCTAATTTTTTGTTGCAGAATGGTTTTCTCTTTAAGGAAATCCAATTATGTGTGCCTAAAAGCTCAATGAGGGAGAATATCATAAAGGAGAAACATAGTGGGATTCCTTGATAAGACCTTAGAACAAGTGAGGAGGTTCTATTATTGGCCAAGGCTGCAAGTGGATGTTAGGAAGTATGTGGAACGATGCACAATATGCTAAAGAGAAAAGGGAACTTCATCAAATGTAGGGCTCTATCAACCACTTCTCATTCCCAATAGGCCTTGGGAGAGTGTAAGTATGGATTTTGTATTGGGATTGCCTAGGACCCAAAGAGGTTTTGATAGTGTTTTTGTGGTGGTTGATAGGTTTAGTAAGATGGCTCAATTTCTTCCTTATAACTTTACCAATGATGCATCTCATATATCAGGTCTCTTCTTTAAGGAGGTTGTTAGGATACATTGATTGCCTTTAAGCATTGTTTCTAATAGGGATTCTAAGTTCATTGGTTAGTTTTGGAGGACCTTTTGGAAGAGACTTGGCACAAATCTATCCTTTAGCTCTGAATACCATCCATAAATGGATGGACAAACTAAAGTGGTGAATAGATCATTGGGAAATCTCTTAATATGTCTTTCCAAGGAGCATGGAAAAGGTTGGGATCTGATTTTACCTCAGGTTGAATTTGCATACAATGACTTCATGAATAGGAGAATTGGTAGGAGTCCCTTTGAAATAGTTTGTGGCATGCACCCTAGAGAGGTCTATGAACTAAGAGATCTAAAAGGATTTGATAGGATAAGTGCTCAAGGAGAGTATTTTATTGTTACAATCAGGTATATTCATCAACAAGTGAAGGAAATCCTTCATAAGAATGTGGAGAAGTACAAAGAAAAGGCAGATTTAAAGAAGAGGGATTTCCAACTCAAGGTTGGAGATTTGGTGATGACACACTTAAAGAAGGAGAGACTTCCAAAGGGAAATTATACCAAACTCATGATGAAGAAGATATGACCTTGTAAGGTGGTCCAGAAGTTTGGCCAAAATGCTTATGAAATGGAGCTACCTCCTGGGGTGGCAATCTCTCCTATCTTTAATATTTATGATTTGTATCCTTTCAAAGCTTTTATGAATGTAGGGGATGCAGTAGGTCAAACACCAATGGAGAATAAAGATTTGGTCAAGGAGCTACCCCCCAGCCAACCTATGACTCTTGAATGCATCCTAGACACCAAGGAGACAAAGAGGACTAGAAGAAAGGTCTACAAGGAATATATGGTTAAGTGGAAAGGTCTACTTGTAAAGGATTCTAGCTGGATGTTTGATACTAACATTAAACAACATGGGACTACTATAGAAGACATGATCTCAAAGAGGACTTGAGATCTTTTTCTTGTTTGGGAGTATGGTGTAGGAGAACCTATGGGTCGAATGGGCCTAGTATGTTTTGGTTCTTGGTTTTCTGATGGAATAAGGTCCTAAGGACCATTTTAAATTTTTTTTAATAGGTCTCCTAGGTTTCTTGTTGAGTTTTTGATCTTCGTGATCAACTTCATTATACAAACAAGGTCTCCATCCTCTTTCTGTAAGCCTAGAGCACCTTGGAAAATTAAGGAATAAGAATTCCATGATGCAACCAGACACCTAAAGGGATTTTCCTTGATAGTTGGGAGAGTTTTAGATGCATTTGACATATCTTGAAGGCTCTTTGTGGTCAAGTGGGTGAAAGTTGCATAATTTGGCTTAACTAGGCAATTAAGAGTGAAAAGTTAAGTTTTTGTGTTCCCAATGGGAAACTAATTCAAAATGAAGTTTCAAGGTTGTTGGATTTGTTGGGAGAAGTTGATATAGACCTCCCTTGGTTTAGAGGAGGTTGGTTGTTGGAGATTTTTGAGAAATTAGATGCAAGATACCATTTTTCTAGCAATTTTCTCTATTTTCTCTGGTTTTCTACATGGTACGGTCTTTGCACATACAATACGGGCATAAATTTGTGATGTTTGGATAGAGGGGAGTGGTGGATCTCATTTGGTGGTTGTTTAACAAGTTTTCACTAAGTATTTTCTGAGATATTTTAATTTTAGTAGGGGCAGGTCTGAATCCCTCAAAATCGGGGTTTTGGAACAAAAATGGTTGATTCTTCCATTCCTACTATGTAAAAACCCTCAAACTTGGTCGGATGGAAGGTTCTCATGTATATTTTAAATTTTTCTTGGTTTTGGAGTACAAAGAGATAAATGGTGGGAGTTGTGCATGGTTCTTGGCCTGACATGTCCATGTGGTAGGCCTAGTTACTAAGCAAAAAGTTGAGTTTTTGTTTGATTCTAAGAAATCTATCTAGATGGAACTTAGGAATGTTGATAATAGGTAAAAAAAACTTGTATGATTCTAAATTGAGGCTTTGGGGTGAAGGGGAGAGGCTAGATAAGCAAGACCTAGGTGTAGTTCTACCAATTAGGCCTCTTGGAGCAGCAATAGAATTGAGCATAGTGATATTTACATCTACTATCAAGGGGAAAGGTTTTTAGGCTTTGTGGGAGTCCATATTGGCTGTCTAAATTCATTGGTTAGGTGCCATAATAGTCTCACATGTGAATTCTAAATTGATTATCCTACCAACCAAGGGATACAAGCCCCTAGAGCAAAAGAGGCCTAAGTTACTATAGTGATGAATTTGTGATGTATCCTAAGTGCAAGGTGGGGTGTTGAACCTTGGTTTGGTCCATGTAAACATGGTCAAAGTGTTTCTATGTCTGTTGGGTGGTATGAGCATATGAACCCTAGGTGTGCTAGGTTTCATCCTTAAGGGAATAGTCGAGTTGATGACTCCTCATAAGAGTATTTGAGAGAAGCATTGAAAGAAGTGTCTTTTCCAGTTGTGGTTGATTTTTTTCCTTCCCTACTATTCTACATCAGAATGTTGGGTAAATTCCATGTAGGAAGAAATAAAATAGATTCAGAAAAATCAAACTTGGGAATTAGTCTCAAGACTTGATGACAAGAATGTCATTGGTGGCAAATGGATTTACATAAATAAGCTTGATGAAAATGGCAATGTTGTTAACAAAAAGGAAAGGTTTATCTGCAAAGGCTATGCTAAAAAATAAGGTATTTATTTTGGTGAAACCTTTGCACCTGTTGCTAGGACTAGAATCTATTAGAATATTCATGGCCTATTTTGTTTACAAAAACTTCACTATTTATCAAATGGATGTCAAAAATTCCTTTTTGAATGGGTATTTAGATGAAGAGGTCTATATGGAACAACCTGGAGGGTTTTGTTTTCAAAAATAAGCCTAATCATGTTTATAGGTTGAAAAAGGCAATATATGGCCTAAAACAAGCACCTAGGGCATGGTACTCTAGCCTGGATAGTCACTTGAAATCAAATGGATATGTTAGAGGAGGTGTTGACAACAATCTTTATGTTAAGATTGAAGGTACTGATATTTTAGTTGTTGATATTTATGTTGATGATACCATTTTTTGCTGCAATAATGTTGCTTTAAGAAAAACATTCTCTCATATTATTGAATCTGAATTTGAAATGTCAATGTTGGGAGAATTAACTATCTTTCTAGATCTTCAAGTTTCTCAACTTGAAAATGGTATATTTATGTCTCAAACCAATTATGTTAGAGAGATGCTTAAGAAATATCAAATGGATGAATGTCATCTAGTTAGCACTCCAATGGTTATAGGTTGTAAACTCACTAGGTTTGATGATTCTCTTGATGTAAATCAATTTGAATACAGATCAATGATTGGTAGTCTATTATATTTAACTGCTTCTATACCTAACATAATGCAGGGTGTTTGCATGGTTGCAAGGTTTTAGGCATCACCTAAGGAATCTCATGTTACTGTTGTTAAAAGGATATTTAAATATGTTCAAGGAACTCTTGATTATGGACTTTGGTATCCTAGAAGTAATTATTTTTCTTTAATTTCTTGTACTGATGCTAACTAGGCTAGTTTTCTGGATGATAGGAAGAGCTCCAGTGATGCTACATTCTTTCTTGGTGATCGTTTAGTGTCATGGCACAACAAGAAACAAAAATTTGTTTCTCTTTCCACTATTGAGGTAGAGTACATAACTGCCACTTCTTGCTACACTCAAGTTCTATGGATGACATAAACATTATTTGATATGGTTATTATTTTGTCTAAGCCTATTTCTATTTTTTGTGATAACACTAGTGCTATTAACATTTCTAAAAATCTTGTTATTCACTCTTGCACTAAACATATTGCTATCAAGTTTCACTTTCTTTAGGAAAAAGTGTTGGCTAGTGAAGTTTTTTTGTACTTTGTTGCTTCCCAAGAGCAAGTTGTTGATATTCTCACTAGGCCTTTAGCTAAAGAATCATTTGAAAGGATGAGGCTTCAATTGGGAGTTATCTCTCAATCTTTACTTCACTAATTTACCCATATTTGGCTTACTCCTTCTTCATTTACATCTCTCTTTCAAATTGTGTTTTCTGCATTATTGCTCTACTTGTAGTTGGTTCTTTTGTTATTTTGGTTGGATTCACAGTTGTTTCTCATGGAATTTCACTATATTCTCCTTATTCTTTGTCATTGAGGAAAAAAGGGGGAGAGTCATTTGTGTTTTTCCATCAAAGACAAAGAGGGAGTTTTTTAATTCTTAGGTGTGATCATGGTTTGTCCTTGGTGATAAATCCACTTGTTTGAGTCTCATGGTTTGAGATTAGATTGCTTCAGATTTGGTCTCCTAGGATCTTTTTGCTCTCCATATTCAGTATTCAACTATCTTATTCATGATATATACTTATTGGCTCTTGATGTTAACTGTTGGATGATGTATGGTGATACTCCTAGTTCATGGCTTGCTCTTTCAAATTCAGTTTTTACATGATGGTACTGATATTTTACATGGTGTTATTTATGTCAGGGCATGCATTAGCTTTAGATATGTGACTTTCCTATCATGATTGCTACAGGTTACTTAGGTTGATCATGTTGTTTCTAATTTAGTTTCAGGTTTAGGTATATTCAGTCGTATACTATTTTAGATTGATATTGGTTTGGCATCTATATCATCTTGGCATATTTTTATCTCCATGGTATCAATGGCTATGAATTATTGATTGATAAATATGGAACATGAATTCTAGTTCATTTTTTATATATATTACTTTAACAAGCAATTACACTATCTAAGGATTCAGGCAGTATGGTTATTGATTCACTTTGTTCTATGAATCTTGGCTCATTGACATCATTAAACTCATGTCTCTCTAAAGTCTCTAAATCCATCTTGAACTCACATTACTTGGAAGCATTGAATTCATATTAGGTTTTGGCAACATTATTTTTTTGATAGTATTATTGATACCTTTGACATATGAAATCTATTTAAGGCTTCAGGCATTATGGTACTATCACTATGAACCTTATTAATAAAAGCCTTTATCAAAGGTCATCTCTTATAAAGGCATATAGAAGTCGACATTTAAAATGAAGTAAACCCTACTGGGTTTCCTTAAGCATTTGATAGAATTGATAACACTCCTATAGGGAACTTGATTTATTGACTTTGTGTAAAGTCTTGTGGAAATGATTTTTGACAATGACTATTCTCTTTTATCTCACCAGCTCTGTGATGTGACTTCAACTACTTGGATGGAATTATCAATGTGTTTATTGTATCAACATATTTGATAAAAGGTTTATGACAATGGATTTAAAATCATTATGATTTTTGTTTATTACATATGATTTAATCCTTTCAGACTTCTAGTTTTATTAATTTTGTTATAGTCATCAAATTACTTGATGAATCGAAAGGAATTTAGGGAAACCTCATTTTTTATCTTTCTTTGTTAGGGTTTGGAACCCTAGCCGCCACCATGGAGTCAATGCAATTTTTGTTCTTCATTGGTTCTTCTAGCTGAAATGGTATTGACATAATGCAATCTTTGTGTTTAAGCAATGAAGGGTATGACTTCTCAGTTTCATGTTTTTCAGTGGCTGGAATCTCAAATCTGGAAGGAGATTTGATGGTGTTACATTTTCTGGGTTGGTAGATACTTTTGAATAGGTTCTCATGCATTTTTTTTTATCTTCAATTTCATTCCATTAGGTATTTTCTTCTATCATTTGAAGTTTTCTTTTTTTAAAAGAAAAATCAGTTACTTCTCTTGGCTCGAATATGGAAGGCAGTTACTAGTTTTCTTGTTCAAATCTGAAAATGCATAAGTGGATTCTTGAAAGCCTTGTGTTAGAATAGCAAGCTTTGAAGTTGATTTCTTTTTCCTTCATTCTCAGAATTTTGAAATATTTGTTTGTTTGGTTATGGGGTTCATGATGATATGAGATTGATTACATTTCTTGATAGGAATTTGATGTGATAGTTGTTTTGTTTTCTATTATAATGGTAAAATCTGAAAGGAAAAGTTGCTCTGGTCAATTTTCGTTTCCATCTGTCACTAATAATTATGGGCTTTTGAAAAATAGATCTATAAGGGTATTATTGTTCTATCAAAACACTTTGAAAAAGAAAGTGATATTATTGGTGCATATGTTATTATATTCTTGTATTCCTAGAACAAGTGGTATTATTGGTGCAAATTTTGTTGTTTTAAAGGTTCTATGAAAAAACAAAAAATGACACTTTATCTTTCTTGAAAACCCTTGAATGAAGATTCAAAAAGGAATATGTTCATTTTTTAAAGAATAGAATATACAGTGATTGATCACTATTTTTCATTATATTAACTATTCTGTAAATATATATGTGATAGCCTCTGTATTTGAAAATTGGAAAAATAGAATGCAAAGATTATAGTCTTGATATTTGAATATGTCTAGTATTTTGAAGGTTCGATTGAGAACCTTGAGGATATTTGGGGTATCTAATTGAGAGGCTCCTATGAGTTAAAGGAAAAGTAGAGAAATCTTTTGTTATTTTATTGTACTGAATCAAAAGAGGGGTTGGTGCTCCTTGAAATTAGTGTTTCTAAATAAGGGGTTGTTGCTCCTTGATTGGGTACTCTCAAATTTTCCTGCAAGGCACTGTAAGTAGTGATTTGAGAAATATAAGACAATATGTCAATAATTTAGGAGTGGTTTTCCTTCCCCAGGAGGGTTTTCCACTTGGCAACATTTTTGCCTCTTAGTCTTGTTTGTGGTAACTTTACTTAATTGTGTTAGTTTTTTATTGTGTATTTCTTTACTATGATAATTCTCATTTCAGATCTTAATGGTTGCATTCAATTCATGAATGTAGTAATCATTGAAATATTGAGAGTATAATTTAGTTTTGTTTCTTTTCTTGGAAAATTGTAAAATTGGTTCAAGATATTGATTCACCCCCCCCCCCCCCTCTCAGTGTCATTTTCACTCCAACAATGTCTTGGATCATGATATACATTATAATATCCTACTTGGTCACCCATGGATTCATGCCTTAAAGGCCATCCCTTCCACCTACCACCAATGTTTGAAGTTCCCTTTTGATGGCACCAAAATTACTATACCAAGAGATCTTGATCCTTTTCAATATTGTACCAACTTGAGAGCTACTGTTGAGCATCAAGTGCATATCCATTGAGAGGCTTTAACATCCACTTCCTCTAAATACATTGACCCATCCAAACTTACCAAATTATCCACATCCACTCCATCAACTTATAATACACCATCCTCCTTGGCCTCCATACCAAGTACCAACTTTAAGATCTAGGACATGGGTTGTGGATAATTCAAATTGAATATGGTTTACTGTATCACCACAATACCTAAGACACCTAAAATGTATGTTTGAACTTGCTATATAGTAGAGCCTAAGTAGACTTTGAAATTTCCTTCGAAGACAATATTCACATTATGGGGAAACATGAATAATGAGGATATTTCAAACTTATCTACTTGCATCTTCAAGGACCACATGGAATTACCCCCATTAGTAGTAAAAATTTATGGTAAAGGATACAAGATATGCAAGGCTTATGGTTTTGTTGGAACTAGTGGACCAGGACCAAGTAGTAGTGGCAATAGAGAGCCTATCATTCCTTCTTCCATACCAAAGTATCTAGGGCTAGGGTTTGACAAACTTGAAATTGATGATCAATGTACCTATGTACTTTCAGGTAAGTATGTAATATTTTCTAAAAGTGTCGAGACATTCAAAGACTCACCTACTAAAACTGACTCTCATGAATGGGAATGGGGATCTGCTAGAACCTTGAGTGACTATGATATTGATGAACTATTCCTGGAACTCGAAAAATTCCCTTTTGAGGAAAGATTCAATAAAATGTACAAAATTGATCCTATAGATCACCATTCTAAGAATAATGAATGGGTAAGCATCCCTTGGGACCCAAATGAGCATAAACTATTATCGGTAGCATCTGCATCATTCCACCCCATTCATGAGCCCACCGAAAAGGTTGGCATGTCTGAAAATAATGATCATACCTTTGAATTACCTTCCATGGATCATGATGTGGATCCATCTATCCCATATTATGACCAAGAGCATAACTCATCTAACTCTAAAGATGGTCCTTGGATTGAGTTTGATTGGGAAAGTGAAGATGATAATTCTAGCTTCACACTTGAGGCTTCCATTTGCATGGTTTCCACATCATCCCAATCCTTTACGAACACTGATGATGAGATTTCCTATGTCTACTCGCAACTCATTGACTGGGACCAACAAGAGCTACCCACCATGGATATCTTTCAGAATGATGAGGCCATTGAAAAATTTATGGGACTCCATGAGGGCATACCAAGGCGTGATCACAAAGTAGGATTATCTATTGATCTAGATTGTACAGCATACTTCAAGGAGACTGTGCAATCCTCTAGTCACAAAATATAAAAAATAAAACAAAAAAAGACATGTCTTTAGGTGAAAACCTCAAGGCACCTTCTAATAATACAATAGTTAAAAAAAAGGATGTATCTGAAGGTGAAAACCTCTTTGAGGTGCCTAAGGATGGAGGATTGGATTTTCTTCCTGTAACACAAGAAAAATCAGCAATGCTTATTGAAGACACCATAGAAGTTAACCTAGATACACTAGAGAATCCCAAAATGGTTATCCTTATTGCATCATTGACAAAAGAGGAAAAACTTGAATTCCAGCAATTATTCTCGAAAAGAAAAGTTAACTTTGCTTGGTCATATGCTGACATGCTAGGGCTAGATCTCGAGTTTGTATTACACAATCTTCCTTTGATTCCAGGTAGAAAACTGGTCAAACAAAATTTATAGAAAATGCATCCACAAATTGTGCTATTAGTGAAGACTGAGTTAAAGAAGTTACTGGATGTCGAATTCATAAGATAAATTGACTATGCAGACTAGATTTCCAACCTTGTTCCTATCACCAAGCCAAATGGGCAGATTCACATTTGTATTAACTTAAGAGATTTAAATAAAGCTTGTCCAAAAGATTATTTCCCATTGCCAAATATAGACATGATTGTTGATCTTACCATAGGATATGCGATGATGTCCCTCATGGATGGTTTCTCAGGATACAATCAAATATGTATCACCCCCAAAGATCAACACAAAATGACATTTACATGCCCGTGGGGAACATAATGCTAGAACATCAAGCATTCTGGTTTGAAGAATGCATGCGCCACATACTAGAGAGCAATGAAAACAATATTCCATGATCTCATGCATACCTTAATGGAAGATTATGTGGATGACCTCTTGGCCAAATCATTGACATGCAAAGATCATTGTAGGGTCTTGGAAATTTTTTTTAGGTGGCTAGAAGAATACAAGGTTCATTTGAACCAAATGAAATTGGTTTTTGGGGTTACGCCAGGAAAAATGTTGGGTTACATAGTTGCAAGATGAGGCATAAAATTCAAACCTGCAAAAGTGTAAGCTATACTAGGCATGCCTCCCCCAAGAGGAATAAGTGAGCTCAAAACACTACAAGGTAGATTACAGTCCATTCGATGTTTCATCACTCAACTAGCTGACAAATGTCAACCATTTCAATACCTACTGCGCAAAAGTATCCCCTTTGTGTGGACAAAAAAATGTCAAGCAACCTTTCAAAAAATAAAAGAATATCTATTGACACCACATCTCTTAATGCCTCCAAATGAAGGAAAACCTTTGATCCTATATGTCTCTACAACCACGAGTGCACTGGGGGCATTATTGGCACAAAATGAATATGAAGAAATGGAAAGAGACATATACTACATCAGCCGCACACTGGTCAGATATGAACTCAATTACACATATGTGGAATTTTCATGTCTTGTAGTTGTCTTTGTGGCCCAGAAGCTAAGAAATTACATGTTGAATCAACAAAAACAATTGATAGAAAAGATTGATCCATTGAAGTATCTTTTGAGTCAAGCAACATTAACAGGTCAGTTGGCAAAGTGGGTCATGACTTTGAGTGAATACAACATACAATATGTTGAGCGAAAGGAAATAAAAGGGAAGGTAATAGCTAACCAACTTATAGATGCACCCATCCAAGGCACTCATCCATTGATAGCTGATTTTCCTGATGAGACTATATTTCATGTAGAACCTTCATCGCCTTGGAAATTGTATTTTGACAGATCCCATATTAGTCATGGCTCAGGAGCAGGTAACTTATTTATGATGTCACAAGGGGATTCTATTCCTAAGGTATTCTGAATCACCTTCCCTTGTACTAATAACATTACAGAATATGACCTATTAGTCACAGGACTTCAAATGGCCATAAAAATTGAAAATTTAGACACTTAGTTTTTGGAGACTCTTAGTTGATCATTAATTAGGTGAATGATGATTATGAAACAAAGGATGAAAAATTGTTCCCCTACAAGTGGATGGTTGATAGCTTCATCACATAATTCAGTATGATCACTTTTGAATAGATCCCTAGGGCACAAAATAATGTAGTTGATGCAATGACAACTATTGGATCTCACTTAGACATTCCCAATAATGTGTCACAATTTGAGTTTCTAGTGGAACAACTATTGATGCTAGCATATGAAATTCTAGAGTTAGAAATGGTTTATGAACTTGTTGGTTCTAGTTTACCTTAGTACTAGGACATCTATGATTATCTAAAGTCCCAGACCTTTCCACCTAACCTATCCAATAATCAAAGAAAATCCTTTATCTAAAAATCCAACCGACACACCATCGTCAGTGACACCCTATAACATCGTAGCTTTGGCAATGCCCTTCTTCACTGTCTCGACATTGATGAAGCCTGAAAAAATTTACACGAAGTTCATGAGGGTATATGCAAATCTCATTTGAGTGGCCCAAATCTAGCTAGGAAAGTTACCAGATTGGGGTATTACTAATCGACACTAGAAAAATATGATCTTCAGTTTGTCAGAACATGTCAGAAATTATAGGTGCAAAGCAAACTAATCCACACACCTACACAAGAGCTAAGATCAATCACTTCTCTATGGCCCTTAGCACAATGGGGGCTCAAACTCTTGGGAAAAATAATCCATCTTCCTCTAATGGTGATAAGTTTATCATCACCTCCACTAAGTACTTTACTACGTGGATTGAAGCCATCCCTCTCACTTACATCACCGATAAGTAGATTTCCAAGTTTATTCTTAATTATATTATTTGTCAGTATGGTGTTTCATAGGCCATTATCATAGATAATGGTCATCTATTTAAAAATTAAGATGTTTGTGAGCTTTGTGAGAAATTCCACATTCAAAACCATTTATCCACACCATACTATCCGTAAGGTAACAATCAAGTTGAGGCGTGAAATAAAACAAGTCTTCACATTCTTAAAAATATCGTCAATGATGTTGGCCGAGATCGGCATCTAGAACTCAATCCTACCTTATGGGCCTACAGTACCAGCATCTGCACACCCACTGGAGCCACTCCATTTTCCTTGGTCTACAAATCAGAAGCTAGTTTGTCCATCGAGGTCAAAATTCCTTCTCATTGAGTCTCCTTGAAGGGAATGATCGATGATGAAGAGTACAAACAATCTTGCCTACATGAGCTAGAAATGCTACAAGAAAGAAGACAAAATGCCTTGAACCACTTACAGGAATATCAAAATTGTCTCTGTAGGAGCTATAACAAAAGAGTGATGGTTAGAAAGTTTGAAATTGGTGACTTGGTCCTCATGCAGAATCCAAGAAATTAAGTCGATCATGAGAAGCCTAGAAATTTTGAGCCTAATTGGCTCAGTCCTTATATCATTACTATAGCACTCAGTTCTAGAGCATATCAGTTAGCCACACTAGATGTGCAACAGTTGATAGAACCCATCAATAGCTTGCATCTACAAAATTTTTATACATAGCATCAAAGAGCTTGGCTGAAACTTTAAAATACAAAAAAATTGAAAAATTAAGAAAAAAATCATCACCTTGATGAAAACCTGGAAAACACGCGTCTTGGTGACACCATAAAAATAAAATCAAAAAATGCAAAAAATAGTAAAAATAAATAAATCTTTCCAAAACTAAGAACTTGGCAAATAGGTGCTTTGGATAAGTACCATTGTGAAAACTTGGTAAACAGGCACCATGCATAGTCAATCATTGCTCTGCTATCTAATATTACTCTAATTAGCCTTTATCCACTTTTCATAATCACGACATCCCAACATTCATGACATTTACCATTAGTCTTGTCATTTTCGTCCATCGCTAGTTGTGGTTGATATCATGCCTTGCATATCCTTTCCTTTTATCCCACATACACCCTTTTTCCATGTCATTCTACTTAGGTAATCCCTGACCTACTAGGGTTCAAGATCTTTATGATTCAACTATAGTGGGTATCACACATGGTCCTGATATTTGGAAAAAAGTCATAAAAATTAGAAACAATCTTGAAAAAAGTCATAAAAATTAGAAAAATCCCTAGAAAAAAGGTCTTAAAAATTAGAAAAAGTCTTGAAAAAAAAGTCATAAAATTCAAAAAAAGCCTTGAAGAAAACACAAAAAATTAAGAAAATGTCAAAAAAAAATTTCTCAAAACAACAGATTCAATGCTTGTCCTACCATTCGAGTGAATCACGTCAGACAGTCTTTGTCCTATTTTGAACTACACTATCTCTGCACATTTCCTATGTAGAAAAGATTCATCTTATAATCCCTGAGACATTAGGTCCATCCTTCGAAGTTTTCCAAATTAAAATCATGGCTCAATCTTCTATTCTTCAGACAAATTCATTGGTCATGTCGAATTACGAGGTCTCTAATTGCACAATGTAGGCAAGGCCATCAATTGATGAGCCCTCAAGGATGTACTAGGTCAATCCATTAGGGTTCATGGAACTTCACTTTCACACATGTCAAATATCTTCAAGTCAATCAAATTTTCCTTGAATCCTTATAGGAAATCTATCGTCAAAATTTAAGCAATATTTTTAATCAACATCTCAACCAAACTTGCATGTTAGCAATGGCAGGTCATCTAGTCAAATTCTATCAAGGAAAGTCAACCTATCAATCATGTTTCTTCTTCAGATATGTCCTTCTAAGGAATAACTCTCATCATTTCTTAATGCTTTTGGATATGTCCTTCCTAAGCATCATCATTATCATATGGCACTTTGATGGATTCTCCTAAATCCAAGAATCGATCCCCTTGACATCAACATCATTCAGGATGTGTCGTTACTAAATATGGCATCACTCAACATTTTCAACACTTGACATTCTGTTCACTTGGCAAAAACTTAGAAAACATTATCTATCTTTTGATGGTTATCATGATATTAGTTCCTTACATCAGAGGAGCCGTGACATATCATGATGATGATCCTTGTCCTTTTGATCATTATTCTACTATTTTCTCATGGATGTCTTGATCTCAGGATTTAGAGGAGAAATGACGTAGTAAAATGGTCATCCTGTCTATTATTGGTTGTCATGTGGCTAGTTTCTTGAGGATGTCTTGACATCAGGATTTAGAGAAGCAACAACATTTCATGATTAATCTTGTCTATTTGTGGTTGGTTATGACAAATAACTAAGAACAGTTGTGTTCCTTGTATGAGTCATGGCCATCCTTGTTTGTGGTTGTTTGACCTACGTGATGGTTTGACCTTGCACACTATTGATCTATGTCATATCATAGTGTTTGTTGGTCATTGTGAAATTCCACCCAATGATGATTAAGAGCAACAACTATTATAGTACTATGACAATTGTTGAAGGATTCTTGTTTTTGCACTAACATGTGTATCTTTCTCCGCACTAACATCCACCTTCGTCTTCTCTTCTCTAGTCCTTTGATGATATCCTATGACATACAAAAAACATAGTTGCATACATGATCATAAGAGCATTTCATCATCACATTTCAAATTTCCATAAATCAAATTCATAATGATATCAACATTCACATTGCATAAACACATGAGTTTACCATTTACATCCATCCATCTCTCATAAATAAAACCATCATTTGCATCAACATATAGACATCATAATCATCATTTTAAAAACATATAGGAATCATATGAACATACATCCAATAATGCATACATACATGAACATATCCATAACCACATCCATAATCATCAAGCAATATTTGTAATCAGGAAAATCAAATTTAAGATTATTAAGCATAATAAATAAACTCAAAATTCCTAATCTAATGATAGAGAACAAAGAAGTGCATGAAAGGAAATAATAAAGAACAATTTCACAATAATCTTTATGCCTCCATTGAATGACCTCCATCATCCTTCTCCATTTTTCTTGAGTATGATAATCTCCCTTAGATTTATGACATGCAACTATAGCCTATGACAATGACAAAGCAAAATATTGAAGATTCTAGATTCTAGATTACGAATCCTCAAAATGAGAGTAAAATTGTCATTTTATAGAAATGTCAATTTTAGATGGAAGGACAAGATTGAAAGTTGACAAAAGCCCTAAGATCAATGGACAAGATTGAGTGTGACAAGTAGCAAGTAGGGTTAGGGTTCAATTTAGAAAAGATGAATGGTCGAGATTAAATTAAAAATAATTTAATCAATGGTGGAGGTTAGTTGAGACAAACAGGAAATAGAAGATAAGATCAATACAAAAAGAAACATTTGAGTTGGAGAGAAAATCAAATATTTTTCCATTTAAATGACCAATAATTACGAAATATTGTGATAAGAAGGAAAAATCATCACTTTAAATTAAATGCTGATTTTTTAATTCAAAAATCAAGATATGGAATCCATTTAAATAAATTAAAAATATTTTAAAAGAGGAAAAAGTTGGAGAATCAAATAATTAATTTCAAATTACTTGATTTAAGAGGGAAAGTTATTATTTTGAATTAAAATTAATTTAATTCGAAAAGGTGGGACCATGTGACAGTAAATAATTAAATTAAATTATTTACTTAGAGAGAAATTAGAAAGTGGGACAATTTAAATAAATGATTTTATTTAAATTTAGAGGAAAAGTCAAATAAGACAAATAATTAAAGATAATTATTTAATTATGATTAAAGGATAAGGTTGTCAATAATTAAATAAATTAAAGAACTTATTTAATGATAAGAGGTCATAAGATATTAATGACATATTTAAATAAATAAATATAATTTATTTAAATAATCATGAAGAATAAAAGATGTGTATTAATTAAATAATTAAGAATTATTTAATTAATAGCCGAATTTGGACAATGTGGCATAATTAAGTATGTGAGAAGAAATATAATAAGATGCAAAAAATGTGGTCTACAAGTCTCGGACATTTTTATGTGTCTACATTTTTCCCCTCTTTGTCATAATGCAGCCTATCGCATTGTGACAAAGAAAACAAGTCAAAAATATGTCCGAGTGAAGAAAATGATGAGGAAGGATGACGAGGACGTAGCAGTATGCCCCCTCGAGAGGATAGTCAGGTTCCAAGAACATGAGTGTGCTCTCGAAAATGGACGAGAAGACTAGAAGATGAAAGACAAAAGTATATAGGAAAGATAAATAAGGATGATAATGATGTGGACTAGAAGAAGTGTTAGAGAGAAAAATATGAATGTTATGATAGAAAACAGGGAGGGTAGTATGAGAAAGAAACCTTCAATATTTTCCAAAGTACTAATAGGTGTTGTTCGAATCATCATTGGGTGGTAAAAATGGCACTAATGGACAACAAAGACCATGGTATGACATAGACCAAGGTGTGCAAGGTCATCCACTTGCAAAAAAAACAATCATTGACAAAGAATATGCTAACTCATACTAAGGGAAAAGTTTCCCTAGTCTTTTTGTCAAGACAATCCACAAACAAAAAAAAACAAAAATAGGTCATGAGATGTCATCGCACCTCTAAATCCTTCCTGGAACATCCTTGAGGTAGCTAGTAACATGACCAAATCACAAAATGACAAAAGATAAGACAAAAACAAATAGAAAAGAAAAGTTCAACAACCATTTGATTATGTTTACCAATGTTTTTTTTTTAAAGATTGATCAAATGACAATTTGAAAGTTTGATCAGTTGCTAATTCGATGTTGTTGAAAATTTTGACAGGGCCTATTATCAGGAAGGACACATCTTGAAAAAGGAAAATAATATTTTGACGAGGTCCAAGTCCAAGGACACATCTTGAAGAGGACCAAAGAGTGACGAGATTGATATTTTGACTAATTTTTTGGCAAGTTGACTAATGTTGACAGTATGACTAATTGGACTATGTTGTCTATTAGGTGAAAATTGGAATGTTGACGTTCGAATGGTTGTCCTCTATATGATTTTGACTATGTCTGACTTATTTGACTGACATGAAAAATCCTAAAAGGTAGGACTTAATGTGGCCTCGGGGGTACATCAAATGATGACCTTGCCTACGTAGCAAATGCGTAGAGGCAATGCAGTTCGATAGTGACATGGATTGACTAACATGAATGACTCAAATGACATGATGGACTTGACTTTGTTCTTGTATTTTTGAGAGTTATTTATATTTTTTTGTGTTTTTGACATGTTTTGATTTTTTTGGGTTTTTGAAGTTTTATGATTTTTTTGGATATTTTTTTTTCAAGACATTTTATGATTTTAATGACTTTTTTTCAAGACTTTTTATGATTTTCATGAAAAATGCATGTGAATGATGCCGACACACATGAATCCAAGGATAACTATGATTTTTCCACTAGTCAAGCTAAACACCAATTGATAGGTGACAATGACAATGACAATGTTGTTTCATGTGGGAAGGATACATCCCAAAACAATGTGAGGATGCCAATGATATGACAAGAGGATAAAATTATGCAATAGGGATAGAGACAAAGCCAAGGACTATTTTGGATGATGCACTAGGTTTCCATATTGTTACAAATGGAATGACTTGTATAGGAATAGATGGGATGATGGAGGATCTTAGACCATGACGAGAGAGACCAGGATGGGTGATAGGTATAAAAGGACAATGGATGGCTTTGGTAAAAGATAGGAGGCATGGATGGCTTGGACTAGGAGAATTATCATATGGTCTCCAAGGATGATGTCTCATAGTGAAAAGGAGGCTATGAAGGTAATGACATGATATTCAATGAATAAGGTATGACCAAAAGATAGACATCTCAAGAGTTTTCCCAAAGCATGACCTGTGTTTGTATTTTAGTCCTTATCAAGATCAAAGTCGGTGGGAAAATGTATGGAAAGTGATAGGATTTAGATGGATAGATGGAAATGTCATAGGAAATGTCATGTGAATGGCATGGGAGATGAGATGACTTGCCCCTAAGTGTAATGGTCCACATAGAAGATTTATTTTACACATGATGCCTGTTTTCCAGGTTTTCATCATGGTATTTGTCCAAAGCACCATAAAAATGGTTTTCACTATTGGAAAAATTATTTCGTTTTACTATTTTTGTCATTTTTTTGATTGTTTTGGTGTCACCATGATGCATGTTTTTCAAGTTTTCATCAAGGTGATGATTTTTTTGAGTTTTCAATCTTTTTGTATTTTTGAGTTTTGTTAAATAGCCTTGATGCTTTAGATGACCACTGACTTTGTTGAATCCTTTAGTGGTGCCAATGTAGAGACTGGTATCATGATATGCCAATAATGACCTTTTTGAAGTAGTTGCCTTGTTAGGATGATAGAGCTTGCATATAACAGTCGATTGATGTCATGGTGATCCTTGTTGATACTAGAGTTGGCCTTATCAGAATATGTACATCACAATAGAGTGCCATGAGAGTCCTTATGATAGAGAGTTACTGCCAAGATGTCACAGATTTGTGACATGGGATGTGTTAGGTCTCAAAAATGCAGGTTTGAACCATAAGAGGTTTCCAAGCTCTCATAATGCTATTGGCCAACTAACAAGGCCAACTAGTATAGTTGAGCCTTCTACTCTTAAGGCTCTACTAAACCTAGGTAGGTATACCTATATGAATGAAGCAGATTTTGAACTATGCTTCTTGCTTGACTAATCTATCCACAATGGCAATTTGACAGTGGAGAGATATGATCTAAATTTAGTATAAATTGTATAAGCAATATCATATATGATTTGAATTTGGTATAAATTGTATAAGAAATATCAAGGTGAAGTCTAATATGTTCATTTAACAGATGTCAAATGAAATGAATAAAACTAAATGATGAAACGAGGAAAATCTCATATGTTCAGTTAATAGATGTTAAATGAAATGAATAAAACTTAAAAATGAAATAGGGGAGACCAGTGCCTTGTTGGTTGAAACAAAGTCAAAGGAAAGTCTTAGATGAATGGCTTCTATCTAGAAAGTTCTCTAATTGTTTGGTATACAAATATGAGTTTATAACTGGTATAAACATGCAAGAATGTGATTGAAAAACCCTACTTGAGGCAGAATATCAATCCTAACTATCTAATTCTTCTTATTGATCCAAGTATAATTCCTAGATTAACGTAATTTTGTGAAAGGAATTTAATTCTTCTTTTAAAGAACCCAATTAATCAAATCACATAGATACAACAAATGTGCATTGATAAATTGAACATATACTTTCTATTTCAACTTAAATAATCAAGAAGCATTTAGGTTGGAGACAATCAAATAATTGTAGAAACTCACAAACAATTGATACCATAATGAAACCAACAAATCAGAAATCTTTCATTATCTCCTTCAAAATCTTATACATGCAGCATGGTCCTTTTGGATATAAACATTCTGAAATATTGCTATCTATCTATCTTCTATCTTCTCTAAAAAAGAATTCCCCCCTCATTACTACAAAAATGGATGTTTATATATCATCTGCTTGAAAGGATGCATCCTTTCAGATATGGCTTAAGCATGAAACAACAATAAAATTAAAAGTAATTAAGCTCTGGTAAGCCACAAGTGGACTCTCAACATATGATCCACATAGTCTCAGTGCTCATGTGTATCTACATCTCCTAATGCATTATGGATCATGATCTCCATCTTCACCATCCTCTCGTTTTGCTCACATGCTTCATCCAGTGTTGCATCTTTCACGGTAGCTGTCTTCAGAATCTCCTGCAGTCTTCAAAATCTCCTGCAGTCTTCAGAATCTCTTGCAGTACTAATTCACTTTCATTTTTCCATGCGATCATTTCTTTTAATTTTCCTCCATCATCAAAGAATGTATTCAATCCATTTTTGGCGGCATCTATCAATCCTTGCACATCCCCTTGTAATTCTTCAAAGAGTTCTATGTGCTTATCCATAAAATGATTAGCAGCTTCAATTGCCTCATTGTTAGCAGCACCCCGATCTTTTATCTCCTGGAGCTTTTCTTAGATTATATCATCCACTCTTTTGTGTTCTTTCAATGCATCAAAGTTATGTGAGTGTAATCCCCAAAGTTTATTTAAACAAGTGGTCAAACTGGTTTGCCTCCTTTTGATCACTGCTACAAGTGTGTCATGTTTTCCTTGAGAATATGTACTTGATCCCTCCCAATGATCTTTTGTTTGTGAACTTTCACCCTCGACGAGCAGCTTGGTTGGATCCATTGTAATGCCTACTAAATCTCTTAAACGCTCATTTTCTCTTAGCATTGTTTCATTATTTGTTTTGTACATCTCCTTTTCTCTAATCAATGTATGTATCTAGGCATTATTCAATTTTGCCACATTGATACCAATCTCTATTATTGCCACTGGATCAGCCTCCTCAGCCTTTAATTTCATGACATTCTTGAATTCTTTCTCAGTATCAATGACAACTAACTTCCTGTGAGGTGGATACAAGACCCAAATCATCAATGTATCCTCATTTGGATTGTACTTTGATCCTACATGAACTTCTATCACTTTTTCTAGGCTGAACTTGTGTGTAGTATTATTGTTCTTCAGGAAACTATCGAAGACTAGTGCAGAATTGAGGTCTAGTCTTGGGAAAATCATGACACTGGCTCTTTCTAACATTTCCCTTCCTTTCTCAGGGGTCATTCTTGTCATCTCTTTCTCCACATCATCTTTCAAACTTTTCAACAATTGTTCTTCATTTCCTAGTCTGACATTGTCAACCAGTTCTCTTATTTCCTTTCCTTTTTGCTTACATGGAAATGTTTTAAATTCTAAAGACTTTATAAACTCATAATTTTCTAAAAAATATTTGTATTCCTCATGCCTTGTATCTATATCTACACTTTCCTTAACATTTAATTCTCTAGCAGAATAGGTGTAATCCTGAGTTCTCACCCTTGATACCTTATTAGGTAGACCCTGTGATATATTAGCCTCAGAGACTTCTTCTCTGGAAGACAACAACTCTATATCTAGAAACTCTTGGCTATGTCATTCAACCACCATCTCTGCCTCTTTTGCTTCCAAGTTCTTGATCATATCATCAAATTGGTAGGGCACATGGTGATACCCTCCAAAGTTTATCCTTTGTTTAGCAGAGTGAATATACCCTTCTGGGTCTAATTTTTTTCTCAATGGTCCTCTTCTCATGTTATACTCCAGTAACTTATCAAGAATCAGCTTATACTCTTCCTTTTCTAACATGATAAAGTCTCCGAAACATAGTGTATTGGGCAAAAAATCCTGCTTCCCAAAAGAACTTAAATTCATAACACTAGAGAAATCCATTTTCCTAACAATTTCTATGTAAGCAATTTGATCTAGACCTATTCTAGGAAAAATGAATGGGGCATCTTAGAATCCATAAACCCTAATCATGGTGGCATTCTCTAAACAATACCAATCCCCCCAATTGTGGCTGATCGGTCCATTAAAATCTTTAGGTTTGAAACCTTTTTATCTCATTAGACAAACAATAGTCACACAGATGATTATAACATTTGTATAATGGTTTCACAAAGTATTCTTCAAAATGTACAAAACTAGAATTAGCAAACTAGCTGTCCCAAACCATAGTCCATGAGTGAATAGGAAATGGCTTGCCTTATTTATCAAATTCTGAAATTCTGAGCTCTTGGAGCCACAACCCTAATTCCTATTTGAAGTATAACACCATGTGCATTAATAATGAATAATTCCTGAGTTGCAAGATAGAGGCTCCATTTTTTATTGGCATCAACCCAGCATCAAGTTCCTTAAAAACATATGAGGCATAATCAAAAGGCCTAGAGTTGTGATACTGAATATCTATTGTAATTACCATGGGCACAATTTCCATATAATCTAGGACTTCCATTCCCAATATCTATCCTACCGAGAAATAGGTGTACTTCATATAAGGCTTGAAAAGATCTACATGGAATGGTGGTCCTTCACTGTCTTCTATTGGAACTGGTTTACCACCATGCCTAATTTTTGCAGGGGTAATCTCCAACCCCTATAAATGGTGTCCATCCTTCTGATTTCATTTTCTAGCTCTTCACCTACAATCCTTTCATTGCATATCCCTTCCAATTTAAAGACCTCACTTATTGCATTTTCTGATAAGTCTATCAATGGGTTCCCAGATAGATCACATATGGCTTTATGTCTCAGATTATAATGACTAGCCAATAATGTCACTAGTTCAACATCGACAAAAACATTGGGGCAAACTAGTTTTCCCAAGTTAAGCTTCTAGGGGTTACATACTGGCTCAAAATGATTCCTTTGATAATAATGGAAGTTGAACAATTTATAGCCGCTAATTGGATTCCACACATCTCCTATGAATTTACATTTATCTTCCAGTTTATCCACTTATGCCCTAAGTTGTTCAGAGCATCTAGCTTTGGGTCCAGAACATGGTAGCTGGTCTATGAGATCTTGGTTCAATTTTCGTTCAGTGCCTTCTTGTTGAATTTCAGTTTTCTGCTTTTTTCCTCTTGATTGACCACTTTCTCCATGTTTTCTACCTTTTGATTTTTTTGAACTAGTGGTTTCCATTCTTTGAAATTTGCAAGAATTAAGGAATGAAGAACTTACTATATTTCGTCCAAAATTTTGAACTGAGAGAACACCCCAATCCTTTGATCGCTCTTTTGCTTACCTTCCACTACCAATTCTATGAAAATTTATTTTGATAGGATTCATCTCGATTCAAAAAATCATTTATGCTTCATGGTGCCATTAATGTCTTGGCTAAGACATGAATGAAGCAGGCTTTTTGAATCTCTCACTATCACTTCATGTAGCATATCAGCAAGACATTTTTAAATCTTTGTTGATCCTTTCGTTCAAACCTTTACCAACATTCATACACCCGCTAGGATGTCTTGTAGTTCCCCCAATGCCTTAAGTCTCCCTGACAATTTTCCTTTCAGTCTTTAGTATTTTGCCACAACTCCCACCAAAGCAAACCTATCATCGTGACTTATCAGATCAAGTAGACAACTCTTTATTTTATTCTAAAGGTATGTATCTCGCTGAGATGTTCCCTTTGTCAATTCCAATCATTGAGATATACTAATTATCCTGCCGATAGAACTATACTCGCCATGACCTTCCTATCTCTCCTTGTTGAGGTTTATCTCTCTGATACATTTCTTTCCTCGGCAAGACTATGAACATTGTCCCTCCAACAACTATTTTCTCTTGACATGTCTATCGGTATACCACAGAAGGTCAGTAACACTCTTCGAACTCTTCCCGGTAATACTATCTCATCGACCGAATCCTTTTCTGCTTTGTTAGCAAGAGTGGTGAATGTCTCGGGCTGCCTTTTGGAACCTCACCTCGATGAATCTAGTCTGGCCAATACATTTTCTTGTGCTCTGAGGAGTGAGATATATGTAAGCACAATATGACCTCACACCGTCATGTCGATAACCATTATCTTTCTAATAGAAACTGTGAACTCATGTTTTCCCAACATGTATTCTCATCGATATAACATTATTGACCTTTTTCTGATATACTGAAAAAGATTAGCATTAGTATAAAAATAATCTACGGATCGGTGAGACCTACATCATTTTATGCCGATATGACTCATATATTAAATATTCAAGGTTAGGTGAATTTTATGGGACCATATGATAAAGAATTGATCCAAACCTTGGTGAGTATGTTATGTGAAGCAATTTGTATACTTGTAGTATGGAATCCTTAGGAGACTAATGAGCATGAATGACCAATGAGATTTTTTTCAAATTTTACAGTTCTAACAGTGGCTTCATCTGGGGATGAATGATTGTGAGATCATTGCAAGGATCCAGATCCCTGGATGAGCAGACCAAACCTTCAGGATGATGGAATAGTGGGAAGGAGGTAATGAGGGGAGTGAAGATGAACATGATCCTATGCTACTGTACATGGAAGAATATTTATCTCAAACGAAGGAGCATTAGGATTTTCCATTAACTGGAAATTCCTGTTCCTTTTATTTCCTAACTACTATGCATGGAATATTTTTTGAGAGGTTAGTCAAGGGTTGTCCATGCACTGGCAACTCTTAATCCTCTGTATTTTTTAGGAGAAAGTGTTTCAAAAATTTCCCATGTACAGGTCACTCCTACTCCTCTCCATTCATGTTTTGTAAGTAATATGAATCCTCTCCTTTCTTACCAACAACAAAAAAAGGTCCCAACCATAATGCTTCAAATTTCCCATGTTTTACCTTCTCCTAGAATCTCGTATTCCACACCAATACCAAATCATTTTCTTCAAATTTTCTATCTTTTTCTTTTTTATCAAATAAATACTTCATTTGTGCTTGTAAATGCATATTTTGGTTTTGAGCTATTCTTCTCATCTCATCAAGCTCTTCTAGTTGCTCCATTCTCTCCTCCATTGGTTTTGGAACCTCTATATCTTCTTGAAGGATAAATTTTTAAATTGGCAACAAATTGTGCAAAGGCATCCTAGCTTGTGTTCCATACACTAGTTCAAATGAGGATTTTCCAATTGCCTTTTCTGTAGTAATCCTATCACCCCACACAACCATTTTTAATCTTGAATCCCAAACCTTTTTACTTCCGCCTAGCATTCTCCTTATGATTTTTAGAAGGCTTTTGTTGCTAGATTCTTCCTGACCATTAGCTTGAAGGTGATAAGGAGCAACATAAGAAATAGTAATACCATGTGTACTGTAGAAACTCTTAAACTCATCAGATCTGAAGCACATACCATTGTCTATAATTAATCTTAATGGTGTACCAAACCTGGTAATAATGTTATCCATTAAGAAACTAATCACAACTTTACTTGTCGCCTGCTTGGTTGGGATTGCTTCTACCCATTTGGTGAGGTAATTAGTGGCTACTAGTATCCATTTGTGTCCTCCACTTGATTTCTCTTGTATATCCCCCATAAAATCAATCCCCCATTGATGAAAGGGGTCTTCGACCTGCACAAGTCTAAGTGGTAAAGCTCCTTGATATTTCATTTTTCCTAAAAAATTCTTGCATGCCTCACATTTTGTTACATACGAAAAAGAATCATTAAAGAATTTTGGCTAGTAATAACCTACCCTGAGAATATGATGTACAGTTGTTTTTGTAGAATAATCTCCTCCACAAACTTCTTTATGCATTTATTTTAAAACATGTTTATATTGTGACTCATCTAGACATAACAAAAACATCCCATCCTTTTTCTTCCAAAATAAATCACCTTCTATGAATACATATTTAGATGCTTGTAGCTTCAAAGTTCTTCTCTAGTTATCACTAAATTCTTTAGGGCACTTCATGTTCCTGAGGTAATACATGATGTATGTATACCAAGGAGTATGTTCAATGCTTGCAATTGTATTTCCTTCATCTTCTACATTGCAAATTTGATTTGCTTAGATATTTGTTTCTGTCATTAACTTGGCCAAACCTTGGCCTCTTACCAATTTGGTAATTTTTATTTCCATATCAAATTCCCGAATTTATTAATCCAACTGCATCTCTTCCCTGTTACTTCTGACTGTGTTAAGATGTCTTTAACAATTGTATGAGGAACATAAGAAATCACTTTGGCTCCAACAAGATACAGTCTAAAATATTTTGTGGCTTTTACTAATGCAAAGGATTATTTTTCCATTATCTCATATTTCAATTCTGACCCCTACAATGATTTACTAAAAAAGGACACATGTTGCTCAAGACTATCCTCATTCTTTTGTAACATAACATCAGATATAGTGTGTAAAGAAGCAAATGAAAATATTTGAAAAGGTTTTACAAAATAAGGAAATTTGAGGACAGGGGCTTCTTTGATGGCCTTTTTGATGGATACAAAAGCTTCCAATGCTTCTGGATTCCATTCTATTTTTTGTCCCTTCCTTAACATTTTTGATATGGGTTTAACAATTTCAGCAAAGTTAGACACAAATCTCCTAACAAAGTTAATATTTCCAAAAAATGATTGGATGGCCTTGATAGTTTTAGGAATAGGAATATTTTCTATAGCATCAACCCTCTCAAGATATATTCTAACTCCTTTTGACACAATATGTCCTAAGATTTTTCCCTCTGTGACTACAAAATGACATTTTTTAGGGTTCAGACTAATACCATACTCTAAAGCTTTGATGAATATTTTTTCTAGATGTCCTACATGATCTTAAGCCCTCTTTGAGTAAGCAATAAGGTCATCTTGATATACTACCATTATAGCATTAATTAAGTCTACAAAGGCTAAGTCCATACCTCTTTGAAAGGTTTCTCCTGCATTTTTGAGACCAAATGCCATTCTCACATAGACATATGTTCTCCATGGAGTTGTAAAAGTTGTCTTGTACTACTTAGATTCTTTGACTTTAACCTGATTATAACTAGAGAAACCATCCATCAGAGATACCAGCTGACACCCTATCACTTTATGCAGTATAGCTTCCATATTAGGTAGAGGGTAATTATCTTTGAGGGATGCCACATTTAAATTTCTGAAGTCCACACATAGTCTGATATCCTCGTTCTTCTTTCTTATGGGAACTAGGTTTCACACCAATGTTGAATGACTATCTGGTTTAATGATACCCCCATCTCTAAGCTTTGCCAACTCCTCTTGCAATTTTGGTTCCAATGTAGGGTTTGTTGGTTTTTTTTACTGTAACCATGTTTATCTTCTATTCTACCTATAGAATTGCCAATTCTAATCAAGGGCAGCTCAAAGGACCTGGACAAACTGACTAGGATTTTAACAATAAACCTTCTACACTTTAGACTCTGCAAAACCTAGGAGGGTGGTCCCTATAATGTGTTTATAATCTATGCACTAAACTTATAAACAATCATTAACAATTAACAAATAATCTCATTTAATAGGTCAACATAATAGGATAATACTAAATTGAATTGGCTTTTCATCAATAGTATCAACTACTTGGAGCATGAGATGATTACAAAAATATTTCACAACTTAAGATAGTCATTTAATTTTCAATTTGGTAGCAAGCTCTAAGCAAAGACAAATAGAAATAGAACCTCACAAGCACACATGATTTAGACTAGTGCCATATACAATTGGGGAGTCGAATTCACAAACATTTAAAATTCCATGACAGGTTCAAACACATAGCATCTAAGATCTGTGACAACAATTTCCTTACATCATCAATTTATACCCTAACCCAATACTTCTTACCAAATCCCTTTATAAACATATCCATCTATAACTCCAATCAAGCATTTTAATTAATTCTTTGAATTAAAGCCAAAATGGAAGTCATACACACCACAACAATGAGATGAACACAATAACCCTCGATTATATTATTCAAAATTATGATATGCTTATACAAAGAAGAGACATGAGCTTGAAATGAATCATTATAACTCAAATGATAGTACTGTTATGAAACATCAAACCTTCATAAACCCAAAACCTGACTACAGAATGACATAAAACCTAAATTGCATTTACACTGAACCAATCGGGCTTTAAAACTTGCTCTACAACTATGCCTAGACTCAACCTCAAAATATCTAACTTGCCAACACTTATTTCTGGCCTTGAAATCCTTCTTATAGAGAATGAAGGAGCAAACAAGCATCAGGCTAGAAATTTACACGTCACTGATCAATTGGAACACTCTATGACATTTCAAAAATTGATTATAGTCACCAAGTCTTGGAGCATCTTCTTGTTAATTCCACTCATTAGGGAATAGCCGCTACATTGGCCAAACCTCAAAACCTGTACGAAAAAGCCACCATGGAGACAAAACCATAATCAGTTATAACCATAACCATTGAGTTGTTAGTTTTTGGTAGTAGACACCATTTTACACCTCTTCAGTTAAGTACTTGTCCACCCATTTATGATACTCTTCATCCATTGGCTAATTAAAATTCACCACCTCATTCACCTTAGTATTGTAAGGTGTATATTTCACTGCAACTTCATTGGCCTCTCTTTCAAAAGACTTGAAGAATGTGTTGGTGTTAATTATTTTATCCATGCTACTCACCAACAAATCATAATTATAATCATCACAAATCAATTTGATTTGTTCATTAATAAATTCTCCTGCCCTTTCTTTCCACTACTGCAATGTTTTAATGTTTCCCTATGCATCAATTATATTTGGAAGAAAAATATCACTCCAGTCATCAAAAATATTTAACATTTCCCTAGTTCTTCTACTCAAATCATTAGGTAGGGTCTGGAATCCCTTCAGTGATTTCACAAAGGTTTGAGTAGGCTTCAATGACTGAGGCCTATTATCTGCATCAAACCTAGAGGCCTTATATATAATATCTAGATCATTGGCCCTAGGGATCCACTTCTCAGCCAAAGGAAATACTATTTCCCGATCCCTATCGATGTTTTTTATTCCATCCAAAAATAAAGAATATAAGGAATATATAGAAGGTAATCTACCATCAACCTTCTCATTTAGATGCCTCAAAACCATGTCAACCACCTCATTTTGTTTGGTGATTACATCATCCTCACTTGCCTTTAAGGAAGCCTGCAATTCTATGACCTTACTTAACATTTGCTTCTTGGTGGGATCCATAGAATAATTGACTTCCTCTTAAATTGGATTTGGTGTAGGACTGAGAGCAGGTGTCTAGATGGGGGATCCAAGAGTAGAAAAAATTGGAGTAGTAGGAAGGACTGATCCAGAAATACAAGGCAATGATCTGATACCAGGAGCACTGGAGGATTCTCCCACCTACCCATATTTCAACCTATCTACTTTAGATTGCAGCTCAACATTCCTTTGTTGCATCCTATTATATTCTCCAATTATTATGTTGTACTTCTCCATCAGACTCTTCTTTTCTACCTCTTCTCTCTCAGATGTCTTTTTGGACAACTTGGCCATGTTTACTATCAGGCTTGTAGCTTCTATTGTTGAAGTTTCAGAAGCTCTCTTGATGATTAGCCCTTCTCTTAGGTTTGGGCTAATATCAGTTACATTTGGCATTTTTCCTTGGGATGCCAATGCCCATATGGCTAGAGTTTCATACTCCTCACTAAAGGTAGAGTCTTGTAGAGCTGCCTTAACCTCTTCTTCATTGTTTTATATAGAGAGCTTGGACTGTAGGATAGCATTGAATGCTACAACATCAGCTAAGTCCCATTCAGGCAAAATTATGACACCAGCCTGAGTCACAAGTCTCCTTCCCTCCTCAGGAGTGATGTTCTTGAATTCCTCCATTCATTCAACCTTGACCTCATCATCATTCTCCTACTCAGACCTATTAGGTCTTGATTCTCTCCTTCTCTTGCACTTATCCTAGTATTCCTCTTGTTTCATCCCCCAAATTAGTTGCAAGAATACAAGAGTCTTCACAAATGCATCATCATCCAGGAATTCCTTGCAGGCCTCCATCCTGGCATCTTGTACACATTGCCCCTTTATATCCATATCAGATAACACAAACAGTGTTGATCTAGGAGGGAATGGATGCTAACCTGCATGTCTTGATTAGTCACAATTATCTCATTATTTGTTTTCCCTTCTTATCCCCCTCATCCTCATCACTGCTATCATTCATCTTTCTCTTGTATAGAGGTTGATAAACTGAGGGCTGATATGTTTGCCTTGTTTCTTCAGTCCCCACCTCTGGCCTTCGAATCCCAAAGTCTAATTCCAAAGTAATCCTCTTGAAATTATTCATCAACTATTCAATTATCTTTTGGAATAGAGTAAACTCCATTAATGGATCATATTTTGCATCATATTTTGGATCCATCTTATGCACTATGGCCAGCAACTTCTCATAGGAAACTATTTCTCTTTATTCAATTCCTACCTATTCAAATCAAACTCATTTCTGATTAGGTCTTTTGGAAAGTTGAATTCATGTACAAATATTCCACCTTTAATTCATTGCCTAAATAAGGAAAAGAATCCCTCAGGGTCATGCTGCCTCTTGGGTCCACTCGTCAAATGATAGTCATAAAAAAAAATTCGAAAGTGGACCCATCCTCCCTTGGAAAAAGCAAAATTTGAGATAACAATATAATTAGGGAATAAAGTTTGTTTTCCTCTTCCTTTTAGGCTTGTCTTCATGAATACAACCGAGCTACCACATGACCTCGACAAATCCCATCTTTGATGGTACATTATATGGAAGAATGTGAGGGGCTCCCTAGAAACCAAATACCCTTTGGATAGTAATTACGAGGTACAAGATGATGTCACCCTAATTGTTGAAAAACTTCATATCAGGCTTCCTCACCTTTGGTCGGAGGAGGTCATGCAAATATTCAGGGACTCTTGGCACATTTACCACCAACCTAGCTCTAAGTCTTGAGGAAAATTAGTTATCAAACTACACAAAGTTGGCACCTCCCCTATTGTAAGACAAATCTGCACTCCAAACCTATACTGGTAATCTTTCTCCATTCCCATCTATCTTCAACTCCATCTTCTTTGGGAAGAAGTCGGCATTCCTGTACAGGAACATATGCATTAATAGGGAGTACCAAAAGAAAGGAGTACCAATATCCCCCGCATATAGCTTCAACAAACCCTCATGTATCTTTTCTGTTAGAAAAGATGCATAATCATACACCATGGAGAAATTGGGATGTTGAATCTGAGCCCCCATGAAAATATATGCAATTGGCATTACTGTATTTGGGTTGAATCCCAAAATCTAGCATAATGAATAAAATGTTGCCAAAAAGTGATTTGCAAAACAACTTAGCCTGAAAGGCTCCTTGTCACTTGGGCTAATGTGAATCATTGAACTACCTGGCCTGGCTAGGTGAGGAGGAACCAACTTTAATCTGAATAGAGGTTTTAACCTTGCATATTCCTGCTTCATCTCCTTAAAATCTATTTGGACTAAGAATGAGCTATACTCACTCAAATTAAAAACCTGCTGAATTTCATCAGCTCTTATGCTTAGCAGAATCCCACCATCATTATCCCTGATTACCCTTGTAATAGGGTCATAACATGCTTCCACTGCTCTGAGTAGGTCCACGTCAGGAAACAAATTTGGAACTGCAGGTTTCCCCATGTCGTATCTCCAACCATTAGAAAAGGGGTGGGGTAGGTTTCTCTGTCCATACCATAGCCTAAACATTTCAAGACCTATCATTGGAACCCTAGCATCTGCAATATTATAATCTTTGCACACTAGTCCCTCACCTAGGGTTCTTCCATTCATTAAAACCAAACCCCTCTTCCTGTCATTTGTTGATAATGGGAGGTGATCCAGAAAATCATCATATAAATTACTCTTTAGATAATAAACATGGCCAGAGTGTGGCTTTGCTAGCACCATCTGAAACAACTAGGGCTTCTTTAAAATTAAAATTCTTGAACAAATTAGGGCTACCCAGAAAATGAAATTTCAACACAATTGTGCAATTTCCAACAATTCAAACAAACTAGTAACCCTACAACAATAATCAACAACCCCCTGACTAGCACACTACAACTTTCCACAAAAAATCATAGTCAAATTAAACTAGTGATAGAAAAGGTAACTCACGGGATTTCATGCCTTGCAGAGAACCAAACTTTCACTGTGATTGCTTGAAATTTTTTATCTCTGGCTCTGAACCATTTCAAAAACACTTGAATGCTTTTGTGGTGAAGATATAATGAAATCAAATACTTTATGTCGATTGAAATTACCTAGTAGACATCTCATCCACCATTAAAGCTCATTTACATGCCATGCCAATGGGTCCAGTCATATTTGATGTGAATGTAAACCTTAGTCGTCAATCTTTTTCTTTTGTCAGATCATCAAATACCCACCTTCAAAAAGCTGATGTAAACTCCATGTCAATGTCGAGGTCCCACCACAATATGCAACACCAAAGGAGTACATGTGGCACTTGCCTGTGATATCGTAATCACTAAACATCGTGCATCTTTGGATCACCTTATGGAGGGAAACCATTGATTCCCACCATCATCGATCATGTTCACTCATCGCAGTCAACAACACCAAACAGAGCCATCGAGAAAATTTTCACCCAGATTAAAACACGGTCATCAATCTCAAGCACGTGCATCTCATAGCTGTTTTAGTAACCCACTTTATAACATATTAAAATCTGACACAAATATTAAACACTTTATTAATTCCTTTTTAGCATCGACAGCTAAGACACGTGGCGCTCACTTGTGATTTTGCAATCAGTTGAAACCAAGCAATGAGGCCATCATGAAATCGCGAGGAATGGTCAGGATCAATCATAGGACGATTGACTGTCATTAAAAAACATCCCTTGCAAAATAAGATAATTGTTAAAAGGGGAAAGGGGACAACACCTAGGCCAATGACAAACGATGGCTTAAGGTTGTTCTTAAAGCACAGGGCATAGGCCGACCTATATTTAGGAGATAATAAAGTCAGGCGAAATATTTAACAAAATTTATTAAAAGGGGCGTGGCCTAGACGAGTCAATGGGACGTAAGTCCATTTAAAACCTCCCTCAGAAAGGTGATGATGAAATAGATCCAAACCAGGATTTAAGATAGAACATTAGGATTTCATGAAGGAAAAAATAAAATCCCAATCCTAGGCTTCCTCCGAATAGCATGACAAACCAGTAATGTGGCAGAAAATTAATGGAACTCAAAGAATGAAATTTGAGGCTCCATCATCGGCTCCAGTTGGGGACGTTCATTCCTCTGGAATGAAGCAAGAATAAAACAATCTCAGGTAGAGAAGACCAGTTGCAGAGACAACCAAAAAAGGATTATTCGGACAAGACAATCCAACTGAAAGGAAACCTACAACTAACATATATACAAACCTAAACTACTGTTCATGGAAATCAATACTTCAGCTGAAGTACAACTTCAAGAATTGTCCATGAACTGGAAATTCAAGAATATCACCTATCATTTCTTGGAGGAAATATGAATCTTCCCCCCACTTATTATTTACTAGGAATGGACCCAACTAGATTGCATCAAATTTACCATGTATTCCTTTGTCTTCCAACCTGGCATTCCACATCAAAACCATATCTCCATTTTGGAAACTCCTTGTAGTTGTCTTCTTGTCATACAAATTCTTCACCTACAACTATAATTTGGCATTTTTCATTTGAGCTTCCCTCTTAGTCTCATCCAAATCTATGAGAGCTTCCACTCTCAATTGTATTTCATCTTCTATCTCATTATCATACATTTGGACAAATTTATACATTTTCATCAGGTTATTCTAGGGAAACCTTGCATTTATCCCATAGACTAAATCAAATGGGGCACAACCTATTGCCTTCTTCACAATTACCCTATCTTCCCAGACTGCTAACGTCAATTTAGAATCCCATGCCTTCTTATTTTGATCTAGGACTCTCTTGACAATCTTCATCAAGCTTTTATTGCTTGATTCTGCTTGTCCATTTCCTTGTGGGTGGTAAGGTAATGAGTAAGAGACTTGGATGCCATGCTTCTCACAAAACTCCATATATTATTTAGACCTAAAACACATTGCATTATCTGACACAATCTTCTCTGGACATCCAAATCTAGTTACTATATTATTTATTAAGAAGTCAATTACCACCTTACTAGTTGCTCTCTTTGTTGGAATCTCTTATACCCACTTGGTAAAGTAATCAGTGTTCACCAATATCCATGAATGGCCTCCACTTGATTTACATTCTATCTCTCCTACAAAATCAATACCCCATTGCTGGAATGGAGATTGTACTGCAACTAGCTTTAAAGGTAAGTTACCAGAGAACTTCAACTTACCAAAGAAACTTTGACAAGCATCACATGTCTTCACTAATTGGTGTGCATCCTTAAAAAATAGTAGGCCACCAAAACCCAGCCCTCATTACTTTGTGTGTAGTAGTTTTGGCCATATAATTCCCTCCAGAAACTCCACTATGCATTTCATTCAAGAGTTCTTCTCCTTGACCTTGGTCTACATATTTTAACATAACACATTCTCCATTTCTCCACCAAAGCTTTCTTGTTATGATAACATACTTGATAGCATGTAACTTCAATGTCCTATTATCATTTTCATTCAAATCATCAAGACATTTCATCTTCTGTAAGTAATAGATCACACCTTTGTACCAATCAGAATGTTCCATGTCACATATGTGTGATCTGTCCTCTTCTTGAAGCAAATTTATCTAATTTTCTTCCAGATTACTTTGGGTCATAAGCTTGGCCAATCCTTGTCCTCTCACTAGCTTGGTAATCTAGATTTCAATGTTGAATTCTTGGATCTTGTTGATCCATCTACATCTTCTTCTTGACACATCCTGTTGTGTAAAAATGTCGTTCATAGCAGCACTGGGTACATTGGCAATTACGGCAGCTCCCATCAAATAAGTCCTGAAGGCTTTTACTGCTTTTACTAGTGCATATGCCTATTTTTCATTTATTTCATATTTAAGTTCTGTAGCCTGCAATGATTTGCTGAAAAAGGCTATAGGGTGCTCACAACCCTCAGCATTCTTTTCTAATAACACAACTGCAATTATGTGGAATGAAGTAAATGTGAAAATTTGCAAGGGTTTGGAAAAATCAGGGTTTCTTAACATAGGAGCTTCCTTTATAGCTTGCTTAATGGCCTAGAAAGATTGTACTAACTCTTCTTCCCATTCAACCTTGGCTTCTTTCTTAAGAATCTTATAAATAGCGCGAACTATCTCAGCAAAATTTGTTATGAATCTCCTTAGGAAATTGATCTGTTCGAAGAAAGATTGTATTCCTTTGACATTTCAGGGTTGTGGGACCTTATCTATTACAATTACCCTCCTTATGGGATCAATTTTGACCCCATCCTTAGAGAAAATATGTCCCAACAACTTCCCTTCCTTTACTCCAAAAGCACATTTCTTTGGATTTAAGGAAATACCATATTCCAATTCCCTACATAACACTTTCTCTAAATGTTCATGATGGTCATCTTCTTTCTTGGAGTATGTTGTTAGATCATCCTGATAAATCACCAAAAAAAAATTAATAAAATCGAAGAATGCCACATCCATGGCTCTTTGAAAAGTAGCCCCTGCATTTTTCAAACCAAAAGGCATTCTCACATATACATAAGTTCCCCAAGGTGTAGTGAAAGTTGTCTTAAATTGTTCGGACTCCTTAACCATGACTTGGTTATAGCAAGAAAACCCATCCATTGTAGACATCAACTCATAGCCTATCACCCTTTGTAACATGGCTTCCATTTTTGGAAATGGGTAGTTATCCTTTAATGAAGACACATTCAAATTTCTAAAATCCACACATAACCGAATGTCTCCATTTTTCTATCTCATAGGTACCAAATTTGATACCCAAGATGAATGTCTAATTGGTTATGATCCCTACATCTCTTAACTTCATGAGTTCTTCTTGCATTTTTGGAGCCAAGGTAGGATTAATAGGTCTTTGATTTTTCCTAAAAGGCTTAGCATCACTACTGAAAGGAATCTCATGTTGAAAAAAATCATGCCTATAAGCCTTGAGATCATCATAAGACTAGGCAAACACATGTTTGAATTTTCTTAACAAATCAATCAACATCTTTCTCACCTTTGGTGACAATTTCTTTCCAATATACACCTTTTTTGGTGACGCATCTGTTCCAAGGTTTATTTCCTCCAAGTCATCAGGATGGGAAGCAGCATAATTAGCCTTCGTCCTATCCTGATTGTCAAAAACTCTTTCAAGAACAACTAAACCTTTAGGAATTGTGTTATTTTTTAATTGAATAACTTCATTCCAAAACACAGTATCCTTACCATCAATTTTTTCAACAAAATCTCCAAAATCAATTTCTTGACTTTCATACTCATCCACACAACTTAAGAATCTCAATATATCATCATCAATGTCAAAAAATTACCAGTTCTTGATATTATCAAGAACAAATGGTCTAGTTTGCATTTCAACCTTTGAAATCCCTGTATAAGTCATTTCATCTGGTCTTAATGCAATATTTGCTAGCAAATCTGCCACCTTATTGTGGCCTCTCTCCATCCAATTTATACCAAAAGCATCAAAGTTCTCTAATTCATCCTGAACAACATTTCTATACTATTTCAGCCTTTTATTCTTTGACACATAGATGGACCTGACTCAGGAAATCACAAGCTCAAAATCTCCAATTACCTTGAGCTTCTTGATCCCATATTTTTGAGCCAATCTAAGCCCCAATAACAAGGCTTCATACTTGGCCACATTGTTGGTGCACTCAAATAATAGAGTGAAAGAGAACCTGAATGTCTTTCCACTCGGAGACCTTAGCAACACACCTGCACTAGATCCTTCCTTTGAACTTGCACCATCAAAATACATATTCCACAAATCATTAGATTTCAACACATGTTCAACTTCTGTATCAATTGGTGCAATAGGTTTATCACAATTACTAGGGGGTTCCTCAACCCTCAACTCATTTATGCCATAGTCACTAAAACATGTCAAATTCTCAGTCGGATCATGCTCAATCATATGAGGTACTTTGGACTCTCTTTCAATCTTGATATCTTTTCCATCAATGTAAAAATTAGCAAATGACAAATCACATTTCATGTTACCTCCCATTAATGCACTCCATTTCCTAGACAAGAGCATCCCAAAATGAGGAGGGATGTCTACAACTAGAACAATCATGACCAAAACTTTATCAGGGTATTAGGTTAGTTTATAAGGAAATGCTTTAATAGTCCCAATAACTGGCACTTCCCTCGAATCTAATGCATAGCATTTACCTTGAGTAGTATCTACCGTCAAGCCCATTACTTCCATAATCTTGACTGGCATAACATTATTTGATGCCCCTGAATCTATCATACAATTTCTCACGGTTTTCCCATTTATATCAACACTCAGGAAAAAAGGATTTATGTTCTCAAGGCACATATTGATAGAATTCCCTAGATATAGGGGGAATTTGTGTTAAAATTCCCTCCATTTCTTTCTCTTTTATTTCTCCCTTTTCCTTGGCTTCTTTACAATTTCCTTGTTCAATTTTACTACTAGGAATTCCAGTAATCAAGGCTATTGTTTTTTCTTTATGCTCATCCATTCTCATCATCTCTAGCCAAGGTATAGTAACTTTAACTTGGGACAATACTTGAAAAATGTCTAAGGGTGTGTACTTAGGCAGGTTAGGAATTATACCTTCATTAGTTTCTTTCTTCTCCAATGGTTGTTTTCCTTCAAGTTTCTTTTGCTTTTCTTCTGGAGTAGACTCAATAGATTTGGTAATCACTTTGGTCTTTACCAACAAAGGAGTAGCATATTCATTGGGTTTTTTGATCTTAGTCCTTTTTTTCCATATCTTGTCATTTTTGACCTCCCTGATTTTGACATCATCATTTTTGCTATCTTCTTTAACACCCTTGTTTTTACCTTTTTGTTCTTGAATGAAAAGGCCAACAAGCTTTCCCTGCTCACCACCCACAGTTCTATTTCTTAGCTGTAATGTACTTCTCATTTGAGTAGCCATCTCTTTAGTCAACTGGGCAATCTCATCTTCTGATGGTCTCCTTAGAGACATTGAATCTTCAGCTTGCTCCATATTGCAAGCATGATGGTCAAACTCACCTTCCTCATCACAAAAAACTTGTTGATAATAGATTTCACTTCTTTGCCATTGATTATTCACATCGTATTCTTGCAACTCCTCATCAAAAGAACATTCAACTTCATCAATATATGACCAGGCCATACAACAATCAACATCATTCTGCTCAAAATTAGGATTCTGCTCATGAGCATACTCTTCTTTTCCTTCAGCAGCAAGCAGCTGGGCAATGCCACAATAATTTTTATCATGTGGATGTTTACACACCTCACACCATGGTCTGTCTTGCACCAAATTTATAGAACACTTCTGCAAAGGTTGTGGTGTCTACTGATCAATTTTAGGCTTTTGGGCTGGTAGTATTGGCTTTCCATCCTTCCAATTTGTATTGTAGGGATAATTTTGCAATCTAGGAGGTCTAGCATTTTTATTATACTATTGCTTATCATTTCCAAGACCCTTCTCTTGTTTAGAAACAATATATTTTATATCCTTCAAAGTGCTAAGGACCTTATCCCACTTCTCATCATCCTTAGGGCCTGCAATAGAGACCTTCTCAGTTTCATCCCTAGGATTCTTCAAGAGAGTAGGTTCTTCTCTCCTACCATATTTTCCAGAAGCTTTCCTATTGATTTCAATACTAATAGCTTCTCTAAAAGCATCCCTCATGGTTTGAGGGTCCTTATCTCTAAGGAGATATGCCATTTAGCATCAAAAGCATTGAAATAAGTAGTTAAACAAACATTTTCATCAAGTCTCATCACTTGAAACAATTTATACATTGCCTTTTGAAAATGAAGGTTAAACTCTATTGCAGGCTCATTCATTGACTTCTTGATGGTGTTGAATTCATTCAACATGAAGCTAGCATTGGTCTTATCACCATATTGTTCTTTGAAGCATTATTCAAATTCTTCCCATGAACCAATACTAGAATTTGGTAGACCCCTGTACCAATCCCTTGCATCTTTTGTTAAATATTGGACAAACAACTTCATTAGTACATCCTCATGTTCTACCTCATAGTCATTTAACATATCCATGAAGCCTTTCAAATGTTCCTCTACTGAAAAGGAATTAATCCCAATAGATTTATTCATCTTTTCCCTTAACTCATCAAGAATGGGATTTGGGTTAACCAGAATACCATCAAAGAACAATTTCCTATACCTTTCAAATTGTATAGGTCTCCTCTGAAATAGTCCTTCAATTTTCTGAGAGTCATCACTAGACCTTGTATTCTAAGTTTTAGAACCATCTTGATGTAGATTTAAAAACTTGGTTGCCTGAACCCTTGGGCCAAAATTATTTGTGGTATTTTCTACACCAGTTTTAGGATCATTTTTCACAACCTCTTGGTGACTTGACGAAGTTGTAGCTTGTGCAACTTCATCCATACTTGAAATTCTCAAGAAACGTATTTTCCTTCTCTTTTCTACATTTGCAGCCTTAATTTTAGTCCTCTCTAGTTCTTTTGCTAGAGCTTCCCCTTCCCTCCTAACCTTTTCCAAGGTAGTTTATACTTGTGATGACCCATGTGGAAGGGGATCTTTCTTGGGATGGTGAGAAACCACCCTTTCATTTATCTTGATCCCTTCAACCTTCTGTTTTGCCTTGTCCAAAACAGGTTTAGAATCTGGATCACTTGATTTAAGCTTGATAGGGTCCAAGGGTTTATGGTTTGCAGGCTTTGGTTGGACCTTAGCTTGTCCTATAGGTTTTAATTTAGACACTATCTTCACCTCCTTATTAAAAATTTCCCTTATAAAAGGACCTTCCTCTTCTGATTCAGGTCTACTTTGGTTCAGGAGTTTCATAGTTGCCAATTATCTAATCAATCTATCCCTTTCAATGACAACATGCATAAATTTTGTTTCCTTTCCTTTATCCTTTTTTATCCTAAGCTCAACCTACTTTTGAACCTCTCATCTCAAATAACTAATATCCCCAAAAATATCTTTGGGGTCAGGAAAAGTCATCTTCGAACTTGATGTCTCATTTAAATCTATCAGGTTTGTTTCTTCTTGCCTAAATAATAAAGGGGTTCCATCATCTTCAACAAGAGGAGGCACATCACTGGTGCATTCTATGTGATGGCTTTGACTTCTACTTCTACTTCTTCTCTCAGTATATTGAACACTAATAGGCCCTTTATTATGACAAGCCACATCCTCTTGAATAGGTGTATTAAATAATGAATCAAAAAATCCATAGCTATCTGACTCAGAATGTCTAGATACATGTTCAAAAGTCTTAGGGATAGGATGTAGAGGCTTACTTGTACCTTGGTGTACATGATTCTATGACACGGGAGGAGCATGGCTAGTTTCTGGTTTCTTCTTTATCTAGTCCTTCTTCATCTTAGGGAGTTCACCCTCCAATTTTTGTTCTAGGTGATTCTTCACAAATGACCTGGTGTTCTTAATGTCTCTGTGCTTGTCCAAAAATCTTTTACTTTGTATTAAATCTTCAAATGAAATGCACACTGGTGTAGACACTTCAGAGTCACCACCCAATTATCTTGGGAAAACCAACTATTCAAGAACACTTGGTGGAAATTAAAAGACCTTCAGAATTTCTCATACTAACAATGTACAAATCTTCTTCACAAGATATTTGCAACTTTTGAACAACAGACGAATAAGATAAAAGAAAAGAAAAGTAATGAGCTCGACCTTCAAATCACAGAAATATTATGATAACTCTATGCAAAATGGATAACCGACCTATTGACAAGAATATTCAAACTAAGTCCCCAGTAGAGTTGCCATTTTGTTGGTGTTTTTTACTGTAACCAAGTTTATCTTCTATTCTAAATATAGAATTTCCAATTCTAATCGAGGGCAGCTTGAAGGACCTAAACCAATTGACGAGGATTTTAACAATAAACCTCCTACACTTCAGGCTCTACAAAACCCAAGAGGGTGGTCCCTATAATGTGCTTATAATCTCTGCACTAAACTTATAAACAATCATTAACAATTAATAGATAATCCCATTTAATAGCTCAACAGAATAGGATAATACTGAATTGAATTGGTTTTTCATCAATAGTATCAACTACTTGGAACATGAGATGATTACAAAAATATTTCACAACTTAAGAAAGTCATTTTATTTTCAATTTGGTAGCAAGCTCTAAGAAAAGACAAACAAACATAGAACCTCACAAACACACATGATTTAGACCAGTGCCATATACAATTGGGGAGTCGATTTCACAAACATTTAAAATTCCATGATAGGTTCAAACACATAGCATATAAGATCTGTGACAACAATTGCCTTACAACAACATCAATTTGTATCCTAACCCAATACTTCTTACCAAATCCCTTTATAAACATATCCATCTATAACTCCAATCAAGAATTTTAATTAATTCTTTTAATTAAAGCCAAAATGGAAGTCATACACACCACAATAGTGAGATGAATGCAATAACCCTTGATTATATTATTCAAAATTATTATATTATTATACAAAGAAGAGACATGAGCTTGAAATGAATCATTATAACTCAAATGCTAGTACTGTTATGAAACATCAAACCTTCATAAACCCAAAACCCGACTACAGAATGACACAAAACCTAAATTGCATTTACACTGAAATAATCAGGCTTTACAACTTTCTCTGCAACTATGCCTAGACTTGACCTCAAAATATCTAACTTACCAACCCTTATTTCTAGCCTTGAAATCCTTCGTCTAGAAAATGAAGGAGAAAATAAACATTGGGCCAAAAAATTACACATGTCACTAGTCAATTGGACCACTCTATGACATTTCAAAAAATGATTACAATCACCAAGTCCCAGAGCATCTTCTTGTTAATTCCATTCATTAGGGAATAGCCGCTGCATTGGCCAAACCTCAAAACCTACGCCAAAAAGCCATTATGGAAAGAAAACCATAATCAGTTATAACCATAAACATTGAGTTGTTAGTTTCTGGTAGTAGACACAATTTTACTCCTCTTCCGTTAAGTACTTGTCCACCCATTTCTGATACTTCTCATTCGTTGGCCAATCAAAATTCACCACCTCATTCACCTTGGTATTGTAAGGGGTATATTTCACTGCAACTTGATTGACCTCTCTTTCAAAAGACTCTAAGAATGTGTTGGTGTTAATTATTGTATCCATGCTACTCACCAAAAAATCATAATCAGAATCATCACAAATCAATTTGATTTTTGCATTAATAACTTCTTTTGCCCTTTCTGGCCACTAATGCAATATTTTAATGTTTCCTTGTGCACCAATTATATCTGGCAAAAAAGTATCAATCGATTCATCAAAACACTTTACCAGTTCCCTAATTCTTCTACTCAAATCATCAGGTAGGGCCTGGAATCCCTTCAATGATTTCACAAAGATTTGAGTAGGCTTCAATGAATGAGGCCTATTATCTACATCAAACCTAGAGGCCTTATATATAATATATAGATCATTGGCCCTAGGGATCCACTTCTCAACCAAAGGAAAAACTATTTCCCGATCCCTATCAATGTTTTTTATTCCATCCAAAAATAAAGAATATAAGGAATGTATAGATGGTAATCTACCGTCAACCTTCTCATTTAGATGCCTCAACACTATGTCAACCACCTCATTTTGTTTGGAAATTGCATCGTCCTCACTTGCCTTTAAGGCTGCCTATAATTATATGATATTACTTAACATTTGTTTCTTGGTGGGATCCACAGAATACTCAACTTCCTCTTGAACTGACCCTGGTGTAGTACTGAGAGCGGGTGTCTGGATGGGGGATCTAGGAGTAGAAACAATTGGAGTAGTAGGAGGGATTGATCCTGAAATAGAAGGTAATACTCTGATACCAGGAGCACTAGAGGATTCTCCCACCTACCGATATTTCAACCTATCTACTTCAGATCGCACCTCAACATTCCTTTGTTGCATCCTACTATATTCTCCAATTATTATGTTGTACTTCTCCATCAGACTCCTTTTTTCTACCTCTTCTCTCTCAGCTATCTTTTGGGCCAACTTGGCCACATTTACTGTTAGGCTTGTAGCTTCTATTGTTGAAGTTTCAGAAGCTCTCTTGATGATTAGCCCTCCTCTTAGGTTTGGTCTAATATCAGTTACATTTGGCTTTCTGACTTGGGGTGCCAATGCCCATATGGCCAGAGTTTCATACTCCTCACTAAAGCTAGAGTCTTGCAGAGCTGCCTTAACCTCTTCTTCACTATTTTGTATAGGGTGCTTGGACTATAGGATAGCATTGAATGCTACATCATCAACTATGTCCCATTCAAGCAAAATTAGGACACCAACCTGAGTCACAAGTCTCCTTCCCTCCTCAACAGTGATGTTATTGAATTCCTCCATTAGTTCGGCCTTGATCTCATCATCATTCTCCTACTCAGACCTATCAGGTCTTGATTCTCTCATTCTCTTGCACTTATCCTTGTATTCCTTGAGTTTCATCCTCCAAATTAGTTGCAAGAATATAGAAGTCTTCACAAAGGTATCATCATCCAAGAATGCCTTGCAAGCCTCCATCTTGGCATCTTATATGCATTGCCCCTTTATATCCATATCAGATAACAACAACTATGTTGATGTAGGAGGGGAAGGGATACCAACCTGCATGTCTTGATCAGTCATAATTATCTCATCCATCAAAGCCTCTTATGTTTCTTCAATTTTTTGCATCTTAGGGCTTGGCTCTGATGGTGGCACTATAGGATCACTTCTTGGTGGTGAATCTAGATCCACAATCCTTATCCCTCAAGGTGCTCTAATCCTTGGAATCGGCTGTGATGATGCTTGCATTATTTATTTTCCCTTCTTATCCCCCTCATCCTCATCACTTCCATCATTCCACTTTCTCTTGTATAGAGGCTGATCAACTGAGGGCTGATATGTTGGCGTTGTTTCTTCAGGCCTCACCTCTGGTCTTTGAATCCCAAAGTCTAATTCCAAACTGATCCTCTTAGTCATCAAGGTGCCCATGATCCCTTTGAAATTATTCATCAAATAGTCAATTATCTTGTGGAATAGAGTAAACTCTATTAATGGATCATATTTTAGATCCATCTTATGCACTATGGCCAACAACTTCTCAAAGGAAATCCATTTCTCATTATTCAATTCTTGACTATTGAAATCAAACTCATTTCTGATTAGTTCTTCAGGAAAGTTGAATTCATGTACAAATCTGCCACCTTTAATTCATTGCTTGAATAAGGCAAAGAATACCTCAGGGTCATGCTACCTCCTGGGTCCACTCATCAAATGATGGTCATAAAAAAACCTTCCAAAGTGGACCCATCCTTCCTTGGGAAAAGAAAAATTTGAGACAATAGTATAATCAGGGAACAAAGTTCATTTTCCTCTTCCTGTCAAGCTTGTGTTCATGAATACAACCTAGCTACCACATGACCTTGACAAATCCCATCTTTGATGGTACATTATATGGAAGAATGTGAGGGGCTCCCTAGAAACCAAACAACCTTAGGACAATACATATGAGGTACAAGATGATGTCACCCTAATTGTGGAAAACCTTCAAATCAGGCTTCCTCACCTTTGGTCGGAGGAAGTCATGCAAATATTCAGTGAATCTTTGCACATTTACCACCAGCCTAGCTCTAAGTCTTGAGGCAAAGCAGTTACCAAACTACACAAAGTTGGCACCTCCCCTATTGTAAGACAAATCTGCACTCCAAACCTATACTGGTAATCTTTCTCCATTCACTTCTTGCTTCAACTCCATCTTCTTTGAGAAGAAGTCAGCGTTCTTGTACAGGAACATATGCATTAATAGGGAGTACCAAAAGAAAGGAGTACCAACATCCCCCACATATAGCTTCAGCAAACCCTCATGTATCTTTTATGTTAGAAAAGATGCATAGTCATACACCATGGAGAAATTGGGATGTTGATTCTGAGCCCCCATGAAAATATATGCAATTAGCATTACTTATTTGGGTTGAATCCCAAAATATGGCATAATGAATAAAATGTTGCCAAAAAGTGATTTGCAAAACAACTTAGATTGAAAGGCTCCTTGTCACTTAGGCTAATGTGAATCATTAAACTACCTGCCTTGGCTAGGTGAGGAGGAAGCAACTTTAATCTGAAAAGAGGTTTTGACCTTGCATATTCCTACTTCATCTCTTCAAAATCTATTTGGACTAAGAATGCACTATACTCACTCAAATCAAAAACCTGCTGAATTTCATCTGCACTTATGCTTAGCAGAATCCCACCATCATTATCCTTGATTACCCTTGTAACAGGGTCATAATGTGTTGCCACTGCTCTGAGTAGGTCCACGTCAGGAAACACATTTGGCACTGCACGTTTCCCCATATCATATCTCCAACCATTAGAAAATGGGTGGGGTAGGTTTCCTTGTCCATACCACAGCCTAAACATTTCAAGACCCCTCATTGGAACCCTAGCATCTGCAATATTATAATCTTTGCACACTAGTCCCTCACCTAGGGTTCTTCCATTCATTAAAACCAAACCCTTCTTCCTATCTTTTGTTGATAAAGGGAGTTGATCTAGAAAATCATCATATAAATTCCTCTTCAAATAATCAACATGGCTAGAGTGTAGCTTTGGTGGCGCCATCTCAAAAAACTAGGGCTTTAAAATTCAAATTCTTGAACAAACTAGGGCTACCCAGAAAATGAAATTTCTACACAACTGTGCAATTTCCAACAATTCAAATGAACCAGTAACCCTACAACAATAATCAACAACCCCCTGACTAGCACACTAAAAATTTCCACAAAAAATCACAGTCAAATCGAACCAATGATACAGAAGGTAACTCACAAGATTTCACGCCTTGCAGAGAACCAAACTTTGGTCATGATTGCTTGAAAATCTTTCTTTTTGGCTCTTAACTGCTTCGAAAACACTTGAATGATTTTGAGGTGAAGATAGAATGAAATCTACTACTTTATGTCGATTGAAATTAGCTAGTAGACATCTCATCTACCATTAAATCTTATTTTCATGCCGCACCAACGACTCCAATTGTATTTGATGCGAATTTAAACCTCAGCCATCGATCTTTTTCTTTTGTTAGATCATCGAATGACCACCTTCAAAAAGCTGATGTGAACTCCATGTCAATGTCGAGGGCTCACCACAATATGTAACACCAAAGGAGTACACGTGGTGCCTACCTATGATATCACAATCACTAAACATCCTGCATCTTTGGATCACACGATAGCGGGCAACCATTGATTCCCAGCATCGATGATCATGTTCACTCACAACATTCAACAACACCAAACGTAACCGTTGAGCAACTTTTCACCCAGATTAAAACACTGCCATCGATCTCAAGCACATGCATCTCACAACTATTTTAGTAACCCACTGTATAATGTATTAAAGTCTGACACAAATATTAAACACTTTATTAATCCCTTTTCAACATCAGCAGCTGAGACACATGGCGCTCACCCATGATTTTGTAATCATTTGAAACCAAATGGTGAGGCCATCACGAAATCATGAGGAACAGTCAGGATCAACTGTAGGATGATTTGCGGTCACTAAAAAACATTCCCTACAAAATAAGATAATTATTAAAAGGGGAAAGGGGACAATTCCTAGGCCAATGACAAATGATGGCTTAAGGTTGTTCTCAAAGCACAAGGCACGGGCTGACCTAGACTTAGGAGATAATAAAGTCAGGTGAAATATTTAACACAATTTATTAAAAGGGACCCAACCTAGATGATTCAATGGGACATAAGTCCATTTAAAACCTCCCTCAAAAAGGTAATGACGAAATAGATCCAAACCAAGGTTTAAGATAGAACATTAGGATTTCATGAAGGCAAAAATAAAATCGCAACCCTAGGCTTCCTCTGAATAGCATGACAAACTAGTAATGTGGCAGAAAATTAATGGAACTCAAAGAATGAAATTTGAGGCTCCATCAGGGTTAATAGGTCTTTGTTTCTGCCTAAATGGCTTTGCATCTAGTTTCAATGGAGTTTCATGTTGAAAAAGGTCCTCCCTATATGGTTTGCGATCTTCATAAGACCGTGCAAACACATGTTTATATTTTCTTAGTAATGAAATCAACATTCTCCAAACTGTTGGACTTATTTTCTTCCCAATATATTTTTTCCTTGGTGCCAGTTCAGTCCCTAAATTGACCTCTTCAATATCTTCTTTCTTGACTAGTGTCTGTTTCATGAAGGACCGATCGTTTCCGTCATATACCCTCTCTAATGCTACTAGTCCTTTGGGAAGTTTATTAGTTCTAAGCTGTAAGACCTTCTTCCCTAATACTCTCTATTTTCCATCTATTTCTTCTACAAAGGCATTGAAATCAATTTCTTGAGCCTCATATTGATCTATACAGTGAAGAAAATTTAGGAGGTTAGTGTCATCATTAAAAACCTTCCAACTATATATATTGTCAGGCATAGTGGGTCTTGTTTTGAACTCAATTTGAGACACTCCTGCTAGCGTGATGTAATCTTTTCTCAGTGCTACATTGGCTAGGAAGTTTACCATTATGTTTTTCAACCTATCCACCCAATCAATGGAGAAAGCATAGAATAGCTTGATTGTATCCCATATAGCATTCCTGTATTGATTCAACCTCTTGTTCTTTGCAACATATTTTGATCTGACTTGTGACACAACTAGCTTAGAGTCTCCAAAAATAGTTAATAGTTTAATCTTGTTCTTAACAACCATGCTCGAACCAGTTAATAAGGCTTCATAGTCTGCCACACTGTTTGTACATTCAAACGCCAAAAAAAATGAATATTTAAATTTTTTACCTTTAGGTGATATGAAAACTATCCCAGCTCAATTACCTTCTTGGCTACATTCCCCATCAAAATACATTTTCCATATCCCTTATTGATTTTCAGAGACATGTTTATCAATTGGGTCTTTGTTCACTAATTCAGGCTGAGATGATTCTACTCTAAAACTCCCCAAATCTACATCACAAAATCAATTAAGTTGTTCTTGAGGAACATACTCAACAATTTCATTCATTCTTGGCTCTCTATACAACTTGACTTCTTCACCATTTAATGGTATAGTGGCATATGATAAATTGAACTATACATTACCTTCGACTGCTGCAGTCCATTGTCTTGACAAAAGCATTCCAAACTAGGGAGGTGTGTCAATTAGAGTTATATCAATATTGTAGGTAGCTTGCGGGTAAGTTGCTAATCTCACTTCCACATTCTTCATTACTCCCACAATCGGAACATGCCTGCTATCTATGGCATAGCATTTACCTTCTTCCACATCTATCAACATACCAAGTTGTTTCATTACCCCTACTGGCATCATATTCATAGAAGCACCTGAATCTATCATGCAATTTCTCACTAACTTGCCACTTATGAGTAAGGTGGTAAAAAATGGGTCAATCTATGGTGTATTCATTAAGTAGGCTTTTGGAACTTTTATCTCCTTTCTCTTATTAGTGATTTTAGTGACCTCCTTATTTCAAGGTTTATATTTTTATTCTACCTATTAGACATCAATTGAATGGCACCTTCCCTATATTATTTAATCTTCATCATTTCAAGTAATGGGACAAACATTTTTAGTTGAGATAAGGCTTGTATGAAATAAAAGGATGTACCTTCAGTTCTAATCACCTTCTTTGGTTCTATCAATTCTCCTTTGTTTTCTTCCTTTTCCCTTTTGCATGTTTGACCTGGCTTTTGTTTATCCATGGGGACTTTTTTACTTTCTTCTTTAGGAGCACACTTTTGTTCTCTTTTGTCAGATTTCTTATCACCTGTCCTCTTTAATATCTCACCAGATACCTTTTTATATTTTACAAACATTCCTCTTGGGACACCCTCATCCTCCTTCACTGTTTTGTTCCTGAACCAATATTTTCTTCTAGCTTCTTCCACCACTACAATAGTCAATATTTTAATCTCTTCCTCACTCGAGCTCCTTATATTGCATCTATTAGTTTGACATGATGCAAGAGGGGGGTTTTGTTCATTTTCACTTTCTTCATGGTCAGAAAAAACTTGTTGCTCTGCCATATGAATATTGTATTTCTGATGATCAACATCATACTCATATCCTCCTTCCTCTGAAGATGAATACCCCTAATCCAAAGATTTAAGAGTGTAGGAAGTTAAATATATATTATGGTCTTCCCCACCATAATTTTCCAATATGTCTTCTTCTGGTATTGACTGAGCTATAACACAATGCTCTAGGGAGTGTGGTGCATAACAAACTGAGCACTAAGGACTCTTGTCTATCATATATGCTTCTTTATTTTTTAAAGGATCAGGTGTCTCTTTATTCCTCAGCCTATCTATTACTTGTTTTCCATCCTTTTAGTTTGTATTATAGGGCATGTAATGTAATCTTGGTCTTTCATTCATATATGTATTTTCTTGTCTATTTGGAGGAGCAAATTGGGGAACCCTAGGTTTTTCCTTTTTAGAAATCATCCCTGCAACCTTCCTATTATTCTCAATAGTAGTGTTATCTTTTGAACTTCAGCCAAATTCTTACGACCTCTATTCCTAAGCTCATATCTTATCTTGGGATCAAACACTTTCAAGTAAATACTCAAAGAAACAAGATCAACCAAGTTGGATCCCTGAGGTATCTTATTATGTAATTTAACAAAACTTTGATTAAAGTCATAGGCTGACTCATTTTGATATTTTTGGATAGTTACCAGCTCGTGCAAAGTGAAGTATGATGCACATTGATTTCCATACTGCTGAAGAAATTGTTGATAAAATATATGAATGGAATCAATGGATGTTGTCGGTAAAATATTAAACCAATCCCTGGTATCTTCAATCAGTGACATCATAAATAATATCATTTGCACATACTCATATTGCATATCTAGGTCCTGGATGAATGCATTAGAGTTTCTTAGATGTTCCTTGGCTATGACTGCACTACTTCCTATGAACTTTGGGACTAGGCTTCTCCAATTGTTGTCTAGAAGGTAAGGGTAAATTTGAAATCCAGCAAGATCAAATTTTATAATCATGGTTGTGTATGGCGGAGGACGAGGATTGGGATGGTGATGGGAATTTTACAATGGATTATTGTGAGATAGAGATACATATTGCTGACCTTGTGGGGGCACATGTTGTTGGCAAGGTGGTAACTGAGTATTTCAGTGTTGTGGTGGGGCATTTGAGTTTTTATATTGATTCGTTGGCCGATTTTGTTGGGCTTGTGGGGAACTTGAGGGCCCTATATTACTATTTCCATGTTTATGAGGTGGCACATATTTGGGTGAATCAACCATTGGTGTTTTAATCTGAGTTTTTTGCTTGAATATTTTTGTCATATTATACTCTTGATCTTTCTATTTCTTGTCTCTTGCATTCCAACCATGCATTTATCTCATTTTGGATTATAAGTTCATAATTTTCTTCAGAGGCCAGTTCATAACCTAGTCCATTCTAATTTTCTTCAAGGAATGCCATTCTCTAATCATATTTATGCTGATTATCTTCTATTTCAGCTTCACATTCATCCATGAACTCCTTAACTTTCTCATGGTCTACTTGATAGAAGGGATTTCTCTTCTCCTAAGGGGTGTGAGGTTCTTGAGATGGGTTGTTTTCATTTGCTAGTGCATCGTATGAGTTATGTGTTTCCACTGGTAGTTTTGATGTTTTTTTTTAGTTGTTGGGCCCAAGTCATTAGACACCTTCTTGCCCTAATCATTTTTATAATTCCTCTTACTCTTGTCATTAGGACCATCACCATCTAAGTACAAAGACATTCTCCCTTGCATGTTGTGATAAATTGTGATAGTCTGAACTCTAGGATGATTTCTTTCTAATATGTTTTCTATTTTATCAGTTTTAATGCACTTGCTCATTTAGAATCACCACTCACTTTCAAAAGTGACAAAATAAAATTGTTATTATTTCACCCAGCGGAGTCAATTTTCAAATTTCTTAACTGTAAATCCTTTTTTAATGACTCTATATGATGGTCTTCAACTGAATATTCTAAAAAAATTTCCCCAAAGGAGTCACCAATTTGTTAAGTCTCAAAAATGTAGGTTTGAACCATGAGAGGTTTCCAAGCTCTCACAATGCTATTGGTCAACTAACAAGGCCAACCATTACAGTTGAAACTTCTACTCTTAAGGCTCTGCTAAACCTAGGTGGGTATACCTATATGAATGATGCAGATTTTGAACTATGCTTCCTGCTTGACTAATCTATCCACAATGGAAATTTGACAGTGGAGAGATATGATCTAAATTTGGTATAAATTGTATAAGCAATATCAGATGTGATCTAAATTTGGTATAAATTGTATAAGCAATATCAAATATGATATAAATTTGGTATAAATTGTATAAGCGATATCAAGGTGAAGTCTGATATGTTGAGTTAACAGATGTCAAATGAAATGAATAAAACTAAATGATGAAATGAGGAAAATCTCATATGTTTAGTTAATAGATGTTAAATGAAATGAATAAAACTAAAAAATGAAATAGGGGAGACCAGTGCCTTGTTAGGTGAAATAGAGTCAAAGGAAAGTCTTAGATGAATGGCTTCTATCTAGGAAGTTCTCTAACTGTTTGGCATACAAATATGAGTTTATAACTGGTATAAACATGCAAGAATGTGATTGAAAAACCCTACTTGAGGCAAAATATCAATCCTAACTAGCTGATTCTTCTTATTGATCCAAGTAACATTCCCATATTATTGTAACTGACTAAAAGGAATTTAATTCTTCTTTTAAAGAACCCAATTAATCAAATAACATAGATACAACAAATGTGTAGTGATAAATTGAACATATACTTGATATTTCAACTTAAATAATCAAGAAACATTTAGGTTGGAGGCAATCAAATAATTGCAGCAACTCACAAACAATGGATATCAGAATGAAACCACCAAATCAAAAATATTTCATTATCTCCTTCAAAATCTTATACATGTAGCATGGTCCTTTTGGATATAAACATTCTGAAATATTGCTATCTATCTATCTTTTATCTTCTCCGAAATTTTTTTCCCCCCTTCATTACTACAAAAATAGATATTTATATATCAACTGCCTGAAAGGATGCGTCCTTTCAGATATGTCTTAAGCATGAAATAACAATAAAATTAAAAGTAATTAATCTTTGCTAAGACACAAGTGGACTCTTGACATATGATCCACGTAGTCTTGGCACTCATGTGTATCTACATCTACTAATGCATTACAGATCATGATCTCCATCTTCACCATCCTCGCGTTCTACTCACATGCTTCATCCAATGTGGCATCTTTCATGGTAGCCATCTTCAAAATATCCAGCAGTACTAATTCACTTTTGTTTATCCACACGGTCATTTATTTTAATTTTCCTCCATCATCAAAGAATGCAGTCAATCCATTTTTGGTGGTGTCTATCAATCCTTGCGCATCCCCTTGTAATTCTTTAAAGAGTTCTTTGTGCTTATCGATAAAATGATTAGCAACTTCAATTTCCTCATTGTCAGGAGCACCCCAATTTTTTATCTCCTAGAGCTTTTCTTGGATTCTATCATCCACTCTTTTGTGTTCTTTCAACACATCAATGTTCTGTGAGTGTACTCCCCAAAGTTTTTTTAACCAAGTGGTGAAACTAGCTTGCCTCCTTTTGATCACTACTACAAGTGTGTCATGTTTTCCTTGAGAATATGCACTTGATCCCTCCCAATGATATTTTGTTTATGAACTTTCTCCCTAGACGAGCTGCTTGGTTGGCTCCATTTTAACACCTACTAAATCTTTTAGATACTCATTTTCTCTCAGCATTCTTTCATTATTTCTTTTGTACATCTCCTTTTCTTTGATCAATGCCTGTATCTAGGCTTTATTCAATTTTTACACATTGATCCCAATCTCTGTTGTTTCCACTGGGTCAGCCTCCCCAACCTTTAAGGTCACAACATTCCTAAATTCTTTATTAGTATCAATGACAACTGACTTCCTATGAGGTGGATACAAGGTCCAAATCATCAATATCTCCTCATATGGATTATACTTTGATCCTGCATAAACTTCTGTCACTTTGTCTAGGCTGAGCTTGTGTGTAGTATTATTGTTCTTCAGGAAACTATCAAAGACTAGTGCAAAATTGAGGTCTAGTCCTGGGAAAATCATGACACCGGCTCTTTCTAAAATTTTCCTCCCCTTCTTAGGGGTCATTCTTGTCATCTCTTTCTCCACATCATCTTTCAAACTTTTCAACAATTGTTCTTCATTTCCTGGTGTGACATTGTCAACCAGTTCTCTTATTTCCTTTCCTTTTTTCTTACATAGAAATGTTTTAAATTCTAAAGATTTTATAAACTCATCATCTACTACAAAATATTTGTATTCCTCATGCCTTGTATTTGTATCTACACTTTCCTCAACATTTAATTCTCTATCATAATAGGTGTAATCCTAAGTTCTCACCTTTGATACCTTATTAGGTAGACCTTGTGATATATTAGCCTCACATACTTCTTCTCCAAAAGACAACAACTCTATATCTAGCAACTCTTGGTTATTTCATTCAACCACCATCTCTACCTCTTTTGCTTCCAAGTTCCTGATCATATCATCAAATTGGTAGGGCACATGGAGATACCCTCCAAATTTTATCCTTTGTTTAGTAGAGTGAATATACACTTCTTGATCAAATTTTTTTCTCAATGGTCCTCTTCTCATGTTATATTGCAGTAACTTATCAAGAATTAGATTATACCCTTCCTTGCCTAACACAATAAAATCATCGAAACATAGTGTACTAGGTAAAAAAGCCTACTTCCCAAAAGAACTTAAATTCATAACACTAGAGAAATCCATTTGCCTAACAATCTCTAAGTATCCAATTCGGTCTGGAACTGTTCTAGAAAAAATGAATGGGGCATCTTAGAATCCATAAACCCTAATCATGGTGGAATTCTCTAAACAATACCAATCCCCCAAATTGTGGTTTATCGGTTCATTAAAATCTTTAGGTCTGAGAAACCTTTCTATCTCATTAGACAAACAATAGTCACACGGATGGTTATAAAATTTGTATAATGGTTTCACAAAGTATTCTTCAAAATGTACAAAACTAGAATTAGCGAAATGGCTGTTCCAAAACGGAGGCCATGATTTAATAGGAAATGCCTTGCCTTCTTTATCAAATTGTGAAATTCTCAGCTCCTGGGGCCACAACCCTTATTCCTATTTGAAGTATAACACCATGTGCATTAATAATGAATAATTCCTTAGATGCAAGACAGAGGCTCCATTTTTTATTGCCATCAACTTAGCATCAAGTTCCTTAAAAACATATGAGGCAAAGTTAAAAGGCCTAGAGTTGTGATACTGAATATCTGTTGTAATTACCATGGGCACAATTGCCATATACTCTGGGACTTCCATTCCTAATATCTGTCCTACCAAGAAATAGGTGTACTTCATATAAGGCTCCAAAAGATCTACATGGAATGATCGTCCTTCACTGTCTTCTATCGGAATTGGTTTACCACTATGGCTAATTTTGTGTAGGGGTAATCTCCAACCCCTATAAATGGTGTCCATCCTTTCGAATTCTTTTTCTAGCTCTTTGCCTACAGTCCTTTCGTTGCATATCCCTTCCAATTTAAAGACCTCACTTATTGCATTTTTTGATAAGTCTATCAATGGGTTCCTAGATAGATCACATATGGATTTATGTCTCAGATTATAATGACTGGCCAATAATTTCACCAGTTCGACATCAACAAAAACATTGGGGCAAACCAATTTTCCCAAGTTAAGCTTCCAGGGGTTACATATTGGCTCAAAATGATTCCTTCAATAATAGTGGAAGCTATACAATTCATAGCCCCTAATTGGAGTCTAGACATCTCCTATGAATTTACATTTATCATCTAGTTTATCCACCTCTACCCTAAGTTGTGCAAAGCATCTAGTTTTGTGTCCAGAACCTGGTAGCTGGTCTATGAGATCTTGGTTCAGTTTTCATTCAGTGCCCTCTAGTTGAATTTCAATTTTCTACTTTTTTCCTCTTGATTGACCACCTTCCCCATGTTTTCTACCTTTTGATTTTTCTAAACTTGTGATTTCCATTCTTTGAAATTTACAAGAATTAAGGAATGAAGAACTTACTCTATTTCGCTCACAATTTTGAACTAAGAGAACACTCCAATCCTTTGCCCACTCTTCTGCATACCTTCTATTGCCAATACCATGACAAATTATTTCGACTGGATTCATCTTGATTCACAAAATCATTTATGCTTCATGGCACCATTAATGTCTTGGTTGAGACACGAATGTAGCAGGCTTTTTGAATCTCTCACTGTCACATCATGTAGCATATCAACAAGAAATTTTTAAATCTTGGTCGATCCTTCCGTTCAAAACTTTACCAACATTCATACACCCACTAGGACATCTTGTAGTTCCCCCAATGCCTTAAGTCTCCCCAACATTTTTCCTTTCAGTATTTAGTATATCGCCACAACTCCCACCGAAGCAAACCTGTCGCCATGACTTATCGAATCGGGAAGACAAATCTTTATTTTATTCCAAGGGTATCTATCTCATTGAGATGTTCCCTTTGTCAATTCCAATTGTTGAGACATATTGATTATCCTGTTGATGGAACTATACTCACCATGACCTTCCTATCTCTCCCCACTGAGGTTTATCGCACTGATACATTTCTTTCCTTGGCTAGACTATGAACATTTTCCCTTTGAAAATTCTTTTCTCCTAACATGTTGTTTGTCACTATACCTCGGAAGGTCAGTAAGACTCTTTGAACTCTTCCCGGTAATACTATCTCATCGACCGAATCCTTTTTTACTTTATCGGCAAGACCGATGAATGTCTCGAGTTGTCTTTTGGAACCTCACCCCGCTGACTCTAGTCTGGCCAATACATTTTATTGTGCTCCGAACAGTGAGATATATGTAAGCCTGATATGACCTCACACCCTCATTCTGATAGAATATGTGAACTCGTGTTTTCCTAACATGTATTCTCATCAGTATGACATTATTGACCTTTTGCCGATATACTGAAAAAAATTAGCATTAGTATAAAAATAATCTACGGATCGGTGACACTTGCATCATTTTATGATGATATGATTCATATATTAAATATTTAGGGTTACATGAATTTTATGGGACCATACAATAAAAAATTGACCCGTACCTTGATGAGTATGTTATGTGACGTAATTTTTATACTTGTAGTATGGACTACTTAGGAGACTAATGAGCATGAATGACCAATGAGATTTTTTCAAAATTTTATAGTTCTAATAGGATGTTTGAACTTTAGGCAAGATGTATGAGTATGATGGATGATGGTAGATGTTGGAGGATTGTTTGGATGTTTGGATGTAGCCCTTTTTATTCTCCAAACTTTAGGTTCTGGTTTAGGATGGTGTTTGGAACCAACACTTTTATATGTCTTGCTTGATGACCATTTTGATGCAGGTGGACATGTATTGTATGTGGGATTCCTCTTATTATGTGGCTCCACATTTTAATTGACTTTTGTATTTGACATATTTTCTTTTCTTTTCTTGATTCCTTTTTTGACTTGATCCATTTTTTTTTGGGATCCACTTTAGCTTTATTTGTCCACTTGACCTTTTGTCTAATTCCATGACCTTTGACATTTGATTTTGGATTTTTGATTTGTAAGAATTTTGTTGGTTCCAAATGGAAGGTTTATATATGATGGAATGATGATTTTGGGTGTGGAGGTAAGGGGTATTGGCAACAATCTTATGACAAGGACTACTCCTGATACCCATTTTGGCATTTGTATTAGATAAAGTTACCTAAAATATCAAAGAGGGACCACTAACATAATTTGATTTTTTGACTGAGAAGTAGCAAAGATCTTGATGTATGTAATTTTACTGAACTTGTACTCATTCTAAAATTCCTTTCTCTTGTAGGCCTAGTCCTTTTCCTTGATAATGCATGTTCTCATAGATTTTGTTTGTGATGGGGTACTTGTTATTATGGAAGCAAGATGCTAACCCATCGTTACTTAGTAAGAAACCTTTACTAGGAATTGTCTCATCTGTAAGAAAGCCCACTCTGAGAAAGGTAAATGGCCCTAGTTAATAAAATGTCATAGATTTATTTTCATGTTGGTTAGATTTGTGATTGACATCTTTGGTTTGATTTTATGACATCAGATGTTGATGATTTTTCTGGTGCTTCGAAGTTGATATCAAAACTGTGAACATTATTTCACAAAAAACCACTAAGCCTTCACAATTATTATTTTTCTTTCCTAGCTTCGCCGTATTCTCTATCACTCGAAACTCTTCGAAAATTTCCATGTGGCATCCTAACAAAGATTCTTGCTACTTTGTATTGTTTTGATTTTGTTGAGCTCCATGTGTGTGATGCATGGATCTCTCTGCCTTTTTCCTGAGTTGGGCCCACTATGCAATTACTATAACTCGGCATTGCCCACATGGCTTCCTCTCAGATCTTTTTTCTAGGGCATCCCTCATTCTTTTTCCAGGATTTGTGTGCTCGATGTGTGGCATATTCCTATGCATCGGTTATTTGGGAGTTGCTACCTGCGTCGTTGGTTTTTTTTTGATATCATGTTTTCTACTTCACTGTCGCATTTCACGTGTTCTCTTCTGCTACTGCATGGCCTTCTCTTCTCTAGGATGGCCTTGTTGATGCACTACTGACCGATCTTTCTATTCATGTCAGCTTGAGGAGATCTAGAGCATTGCTATCTGATCAAGGCATCTTTCTCTGTGGTTTTTAGGCGCTGGGTTGGCTTATATAAACAACCCTTCTTCTCTTGTATTGGTTTTTTGTTAGATAGATAAAAAATCTCGAGCATTGGGAATAGCCTTTGTAATATTTTATTGAATTTGAAATCTATAGACTATGCCAATCAATTCAACCTTTTCTAGTTTCATGTTTTTGATAAGATAGTTAGACTATGCTTTTATTTTCCTATAATATATGAATGCTTGTTCTTCAGCTTTTGTAATATTCTATAGCTTAATAAATACAGATCATGTTTTGACTCCTCTGTGTTGGCCGAAGTTGTATTGGATTATGCTATGCAATTAGAAGGTATTCTTATATTTTAAAGTGCTTTTGAGAAAATTTATTTAATAAGCAACATTTAGTGGTTCGAGCCTTTGCATTCAACACTATGCTCAGGTAATTTCATTCATGATTTGGCGCATTGCCTATAGTCTAGATTTAATGTTCTTAGTTATCTTCCTGACCCTTTACCTACCCCACTAAAATGAAGAGTCAACTTTGATAAAACTCAGAGGTCACTTAGCTAAGCACACAATGTCCCCCAATAGCTAAGTTTCCCATAAGACTGTTGCCACCTGCAAAATCTTGCATCAACAAAAACTATCTTTGTGGTCATTTTCAAGGAGCCCACTGAATTAAATTATAGCTTGATCACTTGTAAAGAAGTCTAGAATAGTGGCCTCTTGTTCTATAGGAAGATCATCTATGTGTCCCATGGAGGAAAGTGTCTCATTTTTGGAAGTGTCAATACTTGAAGCTTGGATGGAGTCATCTTCAAGTGTTTCATCATGAATAGCATAAAGGTCAAGGAGTGGATCATATTGGACTTGTTCCAAAGTAGTGTCTTGATCAAAGATGGGCTCATTTTGAATGAAATGATCGAAAGTAGGGTCTTGACCAAGGATAAGTTCATCTTGAATGACATGGTTGTGGATGGACTCTTTACCAAGGATAGGTATCTTTGGTATGCTATTATTATCTAAGAGGACTTCTTGAATGGACTTAAAGATGGGGTCAGATGGACTACTTTGATCTAGATAGGATGGTGATGTTATTATGTCATGCTTTGGATTTTCCATTTGACATGTGATTTCAAATTTATTAAATGGTATGTGACTTTGGAGACTATGATTAGATGTGTTCTCATAACTAAGTGTATGTTGAGATGGAGTGTCTTGAAATGGTTTGGTATATGATGGACTAGGAATTGACATGGAGGCTTGGAAAAGGTTAGTGGACAAAGGAGTAGGGTTGGAAGTGGATAAATAACTAGGATATGATGTGGATAACAAACTAGGATATGACATGGACGAAGGAATAGGATATGACGTGGATGAAGGATTAGGATATGACATGGTCGAATGACTAGGAAATGAAATGTATGAAGGACTAGGATATGATGTGGATGAAGGATTAGGATATGACATGGATGAAGTACTAGGGTTGATGGATGGTTGATTTCCATTGTCAAGGTTAGGGTGGGTAGGACCAATTGTGTTAAGAGACTCTTGATAGGGAGGGTAGCTGTATGGAGGACTAGGACTTATGAATTTTTGTAGGAAGGGTATGTGGGGGGTTGACTATGGGTTGTGGAAAATTTTCATTTGGATTGGAGGTATAGTTTTTTGAAAACCATGGCTAGTTATGCTTGACCATTACTGATAAATTGGCATTCAATTTGACTGCAAAGCATGTCAAAGTGACTTGAAGACATGATGGTGGATGGTGACAATGCAAAGTGATGATGAGGATTAAAAGGAATGTAAAATTCAATGTGACTATGAAGACTAAAATGAGTTTCCTATGTCAAATGATTCTAGGAAAGGTTTACTAACCATTCAAATTTTTGCCAATGTCTCAATTTGGATTGTCAAAAGATGTGTTTGAAGGACAAAGTAAAATGAAAAGGTGAGATTTCCACACTAGACTTATGAGTTGGAAATTTCTCACAAGAGGACAATGACTAAGGATTGATTTGTTTGACTTGGTCCAACGACAATTTACTTTTTGAGACAATGGTTTGACAAAGTAAAGAAAGATTTTCTATCCCAAGGTGTGAAAAATTGAGGACTTAAGACTTTGTCTATGCTGAAAATGATGGTGGATTGTTTCAAGTTTTAGGTGTTGTTCAAAATCTGAAAGGGATGTTTATTTGTTCATTTGGTCTGAAAAACACTTGGAAAACACATTTTCTTAGAAATTTGTGAGAACAGACACAAAGAAAACATGTACAACCCTATGGTTTGAAGGACTATATTCTTTTAGATTTCATGCGGATTTTACTCCAACTGCATATTCTTAGCAGATGAATTCAGAAGCTTGGCTCCATGGGATACCCCTTGTAGTGAACTCACTTCTCAAGGCAACCAAACTTCCAACCTCCATGAAACTCCCATGGTAGGATAATCATCTCTACTAAAAAATATGAAGATGTGGATGCCTTCACAATGACCATTGCTGCACCAAAAAATAGATAGAGGATTTTGGTCACTCTAGAACAAGGGTCTTAATTTGGGAATTCCGTTCATGGGGCACCATACATGTGGAAAGAGACCATTGTTTCCCTTCTTTTCAGAATGATTCTTGTGATTCTTGAACTTTCCTTGAGAACCCACACTTATATACCGATTGGAATTCATTTGGATTTAGCATGTTACCAGTTGGGTTGTTCCCTCGGGTGATTACTTTTTCCTACTAGGAAGACCCTCTAAGATTAAAAAAAGAGAGGTAGTACACCCATATTTTTATCAATCTTTGTTTGCATAAACAAATAGGGAACAAATGCCATGTACTAATCTCATATTAGCTAGATCATTCATTTTATCCCAAATTGAAATATGAAAGGGTGATTTAGTAACCAAATCTTTAGTTTTTTTGGTTCTCCAGATTGCACAAGGAGCAAGAGAGTTTCATACACACTATAGAGGTTGTTACTAAATCACAAAACACATCATGCACACATTCATTTTAACTATTTGTAGTGTTATCAAACAAGGTTTTATTTTAACTGTGTAGTATGAGTTTGTTTTAAACCAATGAGTGTGCATGCAAATTGTGTTCATTTTAAACCCATGACATGAAATGCATGTTCATTTTAACCAATGAGTGTGCATGCAAATTTTGTTCATTTTAAGCCCATGACATGAAATGCATGTTCATTTTAACCAATGAGTGTGTATACAAATTATGTTAATTTTAAGCCTATGAATGAAATATGCAATTTGTTGTCATTATTGAAAGAAAAGCAAATTGATTATGCCTAAATAAATGGAAAACTCAATTTTTGTTTCTACGGAAACAGTTTTTAGACTCCCTCCAAGCTGTGTCATATGCTAAAAACAAGAGATTAGTAACTCAAAAGAAAAGTTTATTGAAAATAGAAAATTAAAACAATGATAACTTTCTCAAAACTTAATAAAATTTTAAATCGTTTGAATCCATGGAAAGTTGAAACTCATACCTTCAAAATCTAGAAAGTATTTTTTCAAGCTTCCACACGAAAAATTTGTTATGGGAAAAAGAAAATGTGGGTTTTAAAAGCTAAATTTAAAAAGTAGCAAATACTAAAATGGCTATAAATTTCTCAAATCTTACAAAAATTTTAAACTATTTAAAGTTTTAGAAAGCTAAAAATAAGACCTACAAAAAAATGATAATAATTTTTTAATATTTTATTCACCCATTTTTCTGTGCTCAAAAGAAGATGATGGGATTTTGTGCAAATTCTTGGCTGTAACTTACAAAACAAAAAAAACAAACAAGAAAACCAATGAATTTCTATGCAAAATCGTAAGATTCACGTCAAGTTCACTAATGTAATCAAGAGAATCAGATTTAATATTATTAAGCACAATAAATAAACTCAAAATTCCTAATCTAATGATAGAGAACAAAGAAGTGCATGAAAGGAAATAATAAAGAACAATTTCACCATAATCTTCATGCCTCCATTGAATGACCTCCATCATCCTTTTCCATTTTTTTTGAGTATGATATTTTCCCTTAGATTTATGACATGAAACTAAAGCCTATGACAATGACAAAGCTAAATATTGAAGATTCTAGATTCTAGATTGTGGATCCTCAAAATGAGAGTAAAATTGCCATTTTATAGAAATGTCAATTTTAGATGGAAGGACAAGATTGAAAGTTCAAAAAATCCCTAAGATCAATGGACAAGATTGAGTGTGACAATTAGCAAGTAGGGTTAAGGTTCGATTTGGAAAATATGAATGGTCAAGATTAAATTAAAAATAATTTAATCAATGGTGGAGGTTAGTTGAGACAAAGAGGAAATAGAAGATAAGATCAATACAAAAAAAACATTGAGTTGGAGAGAAAATCAAATCTTTTTCCATTTAAATGACCAATAATTATGGAAGATTATAAGGAGGAAAAATCATAATTTTGAATTAAATGCTGAGTTTTTAATTCAAAAATAAAGATATGGAATCCATTTAAATAAATAAAGATTTATTTAAAAAAAGAGGAAAACAATGGAGGATCAAATAATTAATTTCAAATTACTTGATTTAAGAGGGAAAGTTATTATTTTGAAAAAAAATTAATTTAATTCAAAAAGGTGAGACCATGTGATAGTAAATAATTAAATTAAATTATTCACTTAGAGAGAAGTTAGAAAGTGAGACAATTTAAATAAATGATTTTATTTAAATTTAGAGGAAAAGTCAAATAAGAGAATTAAATAATTTAAAAAATTATGTAATTATGATGAAAAGATAAGGTGGTCAATAATTAAATAAAATAAAGAACTTATTTAATTATAAGAGGAGATAATATATAGTTGTTGGACTTAGGGCATCATTGTTTTGCTATGAAATTTAGTTATTCGGAGGTCCAGGTCTAAGTGCATTCTGAATTTTGTTGATTAGCATCAATTTTGGGACCATTGGGGTCCAGGTAGAAGGGGTTACATGATCAGGTGATTGATGCCTTGCATGTCGTTGTTCGTCGGGTTTCTGAGGTGTCCGCAAAATTCTTGTGCATCTGGATTTTCCCGGTTTCGACTGATTCCGCGGAGTGTGGCGATTTCCAGAATTCTTTAGACTGTCCTTGGGAATCCGTTCCATCCGGACTTTTCTGGTTTTCTTATCTGGTTATATTTTTCCGATTTTTCTAAGGATAGGATTAACAAAGTAAATGCTAAATGCTCGTTTCTTGTTGCTAACGAATGAATTACATGATTATCTCATAATCTTTTGTGCTAATGATTTATTTGACTGATGATGTTTTGGCAACAAGAATCCATCTAGGTCGGATTTCTCCAAAATTCCGCCCCGATTGGATTTTCCCAGTTTACGCTGTTTTCCTAGATTCCTTTATTTTTTCGGATTTTCAAGGATTGGCCATTTGTGATAACTTTTAATTGCATTCTATGATTTTGTGCTAATCCTTTGGTTGGACTATGCGTAATAATGCGATACTAATTGCAATCTTTTGTGAGTGCAGGCTGAATCAAGCAGGGCTGCTGCGGGAAAGTCCAAGGGTGACACGGAAGGCTCCTCCATCTCAGAGGCTGAAAGATTAAGATTGGATACTAAGAGTCAACTTCCTGAAAGCAAGATATCTTCCGTATGGTCCAAAGTGTCTCATACTAATGTTGGAGCTTGGAGATACGATGAGTTTAAATAGAGGACAGTTGGGATGAATTTGTTGGTCCTAAGGAATGGAACGATGAAGTCCGGACTGGTGCAAGTGGCCGCATTTCCTCCTGCAATCCAATGCTATGAGTTGATTTTGGAGTGTGCTCGGTAGTACGATTTTGATACACAAAGAGTTGTCAATACTGAAGGGAGGGTCTTGGCTAATTTCAGTCCTGTCTCTATTGCTCAAGCCTTTAACATGCCGGATCTGCCTTCTGTGTGTACTCTAAATATGGACTTGGCTAGAACATATTACGAAAATGGGCCCATCAAGGCTTAGCAGATGATTAATGCTTGGTTGGAGAAGCCGAAATCACATCATTCTAAATTGCCCAAGCAATTGCATAGGATCAAATTCAGATCAGATATCTATGATGCAATAACATTTCTGAGTAGGGTGGTAGGTTTGAAAAGTGTCGGGGTATTGGAGAGTTGGATGGTCCATGTGATCACCAAAATTGAACAGGGAACCAACTACTACTGGGCGGGACTTATCAGCACCATAATTGATAAGCAACTAAGGGACGTCTTAGAGACCAAGAGATTCACCATGTCTTCCTATGTCATGTATGTGCTTGCTAGATTCTACCCATACAGGGGCTTGAATCCACAAGGAACATTTGGACAGGATGTTGTCCATGAAGTCTACCCAGAGTTGCACCTAGGACACAAGGACTACAAAAGGGCTAATGATGCATTCACAATGCAGATTACTAGGATGCTTCAGAATGCCGAGCATGTGAGGCTGTTGGATGGAGCGAGAGGGTTGATAAAGAATTATGGGGCTTGGTTCATTCAATTTCCCACATTCACCTATATTAGAATTGATGGATGTCCGGCCGCTCCCTATAGGTTACCTCGGTATCCTATAGATCACATTGTTTTATTGGAGTTGGTGAGGCAAATATGTGAATTTGATGCCATAGTAAAAAAGAAGAAGCATAAAATAGGCTTCGGTGGTGATTTCCCTCTTGGAATTGGCATGACAGAAGTATGCCCTTCCATCCAATCAGCATACGCCGCAGGAGATGAATTGGCAGCATATGGTTTCTCTTTCCACTCCAAGAGAACAAACTTCGATATCACCGGGGAGGCACAGAAGAAGGCTACCAAGGAATACCGTCATAAGGATGACCTAGAAGATTATTGGGTTAACATTAGGGATGATCTTGAAGCTAGAAAGAAGAGGTACTCTAGGCTTCCTGTTGATGTGATCAGACAGTACAATGTGAAGTTGATTCTCGACCAACTGCAGGATGATGGAAACCTAGTGCAAGATCATGCTTATGAAGCTATTAAGGATAGGCCAATCGGAGAAATCAACTGGAATGAGGATGAGGTCATGGAGTTGGAGGACCTAATGGCCCTGGTTATGAAATTCACCACTTCTTGGTTGAAGCATAAGGTTTGGGAGCTTGAGAGCTAGAAGGTAGCTTGTACCTTCAATTTAATGGGAAATCTCAACCCAATGTCTACATCTGAAGAATCCGGGGATGATGATCCCAAAGGGAAAACCCACAGGAGCTCACCTTTCAAAATAAAGATTAGAGGCCCTAAGGAAAGTGGGTCAGAACCAAAAAGGAAGCCTAAAGGGAAGAAGAGAAGTCGGGTCTTAAAGATTGGCAGATCTTCTGATGAAGAAGAGTTGGAAAAGGCAGGGGAAGAAAGTGCTCCTCCACCACCAAAGAGGACAAGAACAACTAGGGTTTCAAAGATGAAGGATCAAGATACCTCCAAAGGTGAGATTCCAATTGTTGACGTGGAAAGTTAAGGGGAAAGGACAAAAGTTTATTTGAGAAGATCAAGGACCCCATCCCCTAGGGAGACTGTGCAAAAGATGGATTTTCCTCCAAAGTCACCAGCTGTGGAGCCATCTAAGGTTGCTTCTCCTCCACCAAGCGTGCATGAGCAGGAAACTCTTGAGGAACATGAGACTAGCGGAGAAGCAGAGCCATTTAAGGAGGGAGCACTCTTTGGTGCGGTGGCTGAGCTCAAAGTACAGGAGGTGGGAAAACATACTTCTCCCTTGGTGCAGTATGAGGATTCTCTAGAGAATAGAAAAAGAAACGGATCACCTGAGAGGGAGGAGGAAATCCCTGTTAGAAACCCATCACCGGTGTAGGAAGAGGAGACTGAGGCGGATGATCAAAATAAGCAGCTCCCTGAAAAGGAAGAGGAGAAAATGTCAGAAGAACAACAAGAGGAGGAAAAAATAGAGGAAATCCGGGTAGAACCTGTTGTCCCGGATTGGCTTGAAAAGGAGATTACAAGGAAGAAACAGATAGTTGTTCAGGATACTCCTTTGGATTGGGGTGAGATGCTGTCCAAAATCGGCAAAGAAAAGAAAAAGAAGATAGCTAAAGTGGTTTCAAAGATGGAGAGAGATGAACTAAATAACAGGGTCATTCATATTGCCACCCCTGCTGCTGATAAAACTAGAGAAGAGGTCACTGGTAAGGATTACAATGTGTAGACCATTAACATTGGGCCAGCTTCCATGGAATAGGACATTGATGAATATGAAGGCTCCAGTGCAGTAATAATTGGGAGGTTAAGAAAGGAGGCTCGGACCAAGCATGAGCTGAGAAAGGAGAATGAAAGACTTAAGAAATGTTTGGAGGAGGTGATGAAGCCTCTGCAGTCCCTTCACCCGTCTTCCTCTACTACTCCTGGTTTCTTGCCTAAGGAAACTATTTCTGAGATTGAGAAAATGAAAGCCTCTGCTCAAACCACAATGGATTGGCTGAAGGAAGTGTAGGTAAAAGGAGATAATGCAATCAAGGAGATCCTGTCAGTTGGGAAAGATGCAGTCAAAGCTAAAGAACTACTGGAATACGTGCTATCTCAGGATAAGGAAGATATTGATTTTCTATTGCATAAATCTAAGGTCATCATGGGATATGGTAGAGATCAATTGGCTACGGATGGGATTCTTCCTTCTTCTAGGTTAAATGAACCTTGGGAGTGGTTTGAGGCTCTGCAGATTCAGCATAAGGCCATGAGGAAGATTTAGAAATAGAAGAAACAAATAGATGGTGATCTTACTGGTGTGTGTGAGGGGTGCATTGCATTCTTTGAAGTCATGACTGGAAGGAGAAAGATTGCTTCTAAATACCTAAATCTGGAACAGTTAAGAGAATGGTGGCATGAAGTTTATACTCCGGATTCTGAGAATGTCATAACTGGTCACCAATTAGATGATGGAGCCACATATTTGGCAGTAATAGATAAGTATCATGCCAACAAGGATGATTGGGATAGGACGGTTAAACAGTCAAAGGAGGAGATTGGCTCCATAGAATGTCGGCTTAAGATACTACCTTTGCCACCTGTCACCGAGTTGGATGGAATATTTTTGAGGGTTCAAGGACCATTGGCCTAGAGCGAAGATAGGGGAGGTGGCAGTTGATGCCTGTCTGGAGATTTGTGCTTCCCTATTATTATAGGGCATGTATTCATCCGGGTTGCATTGGGGAGTGTGTCTAGACAGACTTTGATGATGTATCGGCATTTAATGTGTGCCTTATTTTAAATTCCTGGGGCTGACCTATTTTGGCAGATGTTCTTGTTTTGTAAATGTTTAGCTGGGCCGACATGTCTTGAATTTGCTATAAAGGTATTCTTGCCTTATTGTAAGACATTAGATATTGGATATCAGAAAAGAGAGAAGAGATAATAGAATCGAGTTAGAAAGAGGAGTTAGAGAATTTTGTTAATTTCTTGAAGCAAGTATTGTAAACAAACAGTGGAGTTGTTGCAACATTTTGGTGATCTAATACAATTGAAGACATTGTGATTTTCCTGGTGCAATCTCTTGTGTTATTTCATCTTGCATGGTTTTTGTTGTTTTATTTTTCGGATTGCTTAAAGATTTAGGGTTTAGTGTTTAGGGTTAATTGGTTTTAAGTTCGGTGCATGATGTTTATGATTTCATATTTGGAGTGTTTGTAGCAATCTCTGGTCTATACTCCCAATAACTATCTGATTGTAGTAGGTTGGTGAAGCCAACCTGGACCATATATTTACAAGTGCTTAAGTTTGATTGTGGATTAATATCTATGATTTGGAAAATCTATATACCTTAGAAGATTGCACCATTCTTGTGAAATTGCATTGTGGGTTAAGCAAGAATTGGTTATTCGAGATTGGTCCATTCCAGATATCTGTCATTTACATTATTCATTCTAGGAATAGTTTAGATTTTATCATATTCTTACACCCTTATCTTTTGCTATTTCTTTATTATCTGGTCAGATTTAGGATTTGAGATCATTATATCGCACAATCTGATAATTGGGAAGGTACAGTTTGCTTGTAGTAAGGTCCGATTGTGATTACCAGTATTTCACATATTATCTGAGTTGTTTATGCATTGTCATGACCTGACACCCGAGAGACCTTGGGGTGATTTTCAGTATTTATTGTTGAGAATAACCTTTCAAGAGAGATAGAATATTGTATTCTGCCTAAGTTGTTGCTGTGCAGAAAACACCATCAACAGTGACATAATTAAATATGTGAGAATAAATATAATAAGATACATAAAATGTGGTCTACAGGTCTAAGAAATTTTTATGTGTAGATACAATATCCATACATCTCATAATACATAAATTCATTCATCTCATCATATAGAATATCATTATCATCAACATATAAAATAAGAAAATCATGACATATAAGGATAATACCATCATCATTAATGCATAACATCACATCACATAAATTGCATAAAACATCATAGTACATAAAATCATAAAACAAAGCATGTAGTCCACATAAAGATCATCTCATATATATCTCAAAAAGAATAAATGTAACAAGATAGAATCTATAGGAATCTAAAAAATAGAGCTCATAGGCTCAAAATTCAACATATACAATGTCTCATAGCAATAAAGAAATATGAATACTAAGCCATGCCCTTTCGGTCTTGTGAAGGTGAACCATGGGGTGACTGATGTTGACTCATCAACTAAACTATAACCTAAATGGGAGAAGTGACTGGAGCTTGACTTTGAGATCATGAGGGGTCAATAGTGGGAGGTTGACTCTGCTCAGGTTGATGTCCTGAAGACACTGATCTGTGACTGTGCCCTAACTTTTGGTTGTGGCTTGATGAATTTTTGTGTGAACTATGTGATTTGTGACCTGATGACTACCCAGATTTGGTGGACTTGCTTGCACTAGTATGAGTACTGCAATGTGATATGTTGTTGCTATGGGTCTGGGTACCATTGTCTATCCTATTGTATGATCAATATAAACCTGAGTCATGTCTCTTAGGTGGCATAAGTTACTCGTATAACAATTTGTATCTACCTCTGCTCTCACCCATCCTATCCAACTCTTTGGCCATATCCCCTATCGGCCCTGAACATAACTCTGCAAGATCTCACACCTAAGTCTCAACCTCCTACTGTCGAATGACAACATGATCCCTCTCTACTTGTACCACCTCTAACTCTGTTGCTAAGGCCTTGTTTTGAGATACAATCACATCTAGTCTACAATGTAGGTTGGGAACTCTCTTTTCAGTGGTAGCATCTACAAGAAAAATGGGTTCTTTTTCCCCCTCCTCCTCCCCATTGATCATCATCTCCCTCATCCTCCCCTCCTTATCCTCCTCATCCCTCTCCTCCTCTCCTACAACCTCGTCCACTCAATATCTAGAGGATGGTTCTCTATAAATATATCCTCCTCTCTTGGCCCCTCCACCTTTGCTTTGGCCACCTCCTCCTCTCCCCTAACCTCCACCTCCTCTATTCTTTCCTTTGCCTCCTGCCTACCTAGCTACTCCCCCTCCTCACCCTCCTCCCTGATGGGTGACAATTGTCCTCCACCTACCCATTGTATAACTCTCTTGGGCTACCTTCATCCTCTGCCACCCCTCCTCCTCCTCCCACCCTTGCCATCACCATCACCTTCATCCCCACCACCTCTGTCATCCCCTCCTCCTCTTCCCACAACCTCCACCACCTCTATCATCCCCTCCTCCTTGCCCACCATCTCTCCCTCCATCCCTCCCCTTGCCACCATATTTCCCTCCATGTCCTCCCATCCACACCCATGGAATGATTGATCATCGATCAATCGGTGCAGGACCATCTAAATCTATCAAAGGAATGGGCATACAAATCTACCACTAGGAATTATACTCAATTGATGTCCTTGTATCTGTTGTCCCTCCCCTCCATCCCCACTATTGCACAACCATTCCATCAATCTGATGCTTTTCCAATGCCACTACTATAGGTGGCACCCACATGGTCTCTCTCAAGGACCGTGCATGCTCGGTCCTCCCAACAGGCACACCCTGTTGCTCCCCAAACTATCATAGTACCCACTTGGGTAGGTACATATTTATAATACTTTGAATCTGTACAATGTGACTAATCAAATATCTAAACTGTCTACACAAAGAGAGATGACCATTCTCATCTGGCCATTGGGCATAATATCTAAAAGGTCTCTAAACAAAACTCATCAATGTGTCAATTTGGTGGCATCAATACCCTATATCTCCTACTTAGGTTTAGGTAATTGAACTTGCATAAAGATACACATAGGGAATACCCTCACCAAGCTCCTGAATCTGAACCGGTGGTCACAAAATGGGAATGTGCTTCCATGCCAAGATCATCAGTAAAGTGGTACCATGACTAATTCTCTGACCCTCCTAGTATACAACCTCATGCAACTGGTGGTATAGCATACCTAGTAAACATGTCCCCCATGAAAATAATCTCCTATCCCTACGCATCTGCACCAGAACATCCCCCCATCCTATAGGAAATTTGTGCCCACGGTGATCATGTAGAAGGACCTTGATGATCAATGTCATCACTATCTAATCTCATACTCATGAATACCTAAATTAACATCATATATAGCCTCATACATCTCTCCCAAGGTCTTTTTCCCTCTGTTGGGATCATAAACAACTCACTCCCTACTGATCAACATGCACAGTATCATATACACATCCTCCAAAGTAACAGTGGCCTCTCCTATGGGTAGGTGGAAGGAACATGTCTCAAAGTGCCACCTCTCCCACAATGCTATCACTAATCACTTATTTTCCCAAATAATGGGTATGTAAGTGACATAATATAGACCTAGTCTCATCAATCGCTACCACTTTTGATCTCCAAGCTGATCTCTGAATGCATATGTGGTAGGTCTAAACTCACGCATGTAAATGGGCACTAGTCATTTTTGCACACGCAAAAATGAAGGTTAGCACACATAGATTAGCATTACAAAGCATCATTACTATCTGTGTAATCAAAAATACATCTAAAAAAAGAGTCTACACTAAGTCAATTTTGGTCAACCTTGGTCAACTACAATTACATCACGTTGACTACAATTGCATCATGTTAAGTCACATGATGCGGCTCTTTATTTTGCCCTTGTGTCACATTTTGGCAATTGGGTCATTCCAGATCACAATTGCAAAACTTTATATCACTTGTGTCATTCTACCTTACATTTATGTCATTTCAAAACAATTGTGTCACAAGATTGCACTTGTGTCGTGCGTTACCGCACTTGCATTTCATTTTAGCACTTGCATCATACCACCTATAATTTGTGTTATTTTAAACCTAAACCCTACCCATCCCTTGCACTTGCATCATCATGTAACAAATGCATCGAACACGAAGGAATTTGTGGTTTATGTGAGCGCGTTTGCATCACAATGCATTGATTTTTTACCCCTAAACCCTGATTAAAGCATGAAAATTGAAAGAATAAAAGATGGGAGGGGGTACTCACAAATTCCTCTATGCCCTCAGGTTGTCAGAATGTCCTCACTTAGTAGCCATGGTGGTCTATCATAGGAATCACCATCTTCTCCTCGCACTCTGCTCTCCAAAACCTCTACCTAGAAAATGTGAAAATGACACTTGGAATGCCTTTTCAAACCTATTTATAGGTTAAAAATTAGGGTTTCACCTTTTGGGTTTGTATTAAAGGCTCATTTGACCACCTTTGACTAAAATTTTCTCTATCTTAACATCCTTCATTTTCAAAACCGATTGCGTCATTGTTTTTCTGGGCATCTAGTTAGCTTATCGAGACACTTTCCAAATTTTTTTGACCCTGGACCAAAATTCAAAAATTTCCCTAGGGGGCATACACACCTCGTACCTTCACTAGGGAATATTCTTGACTTTTTTTCTTTGCCATAACATGATAAAATGCATTATGACAAAGAGGGGAAAAATGTAGAAACATAGAACTAACCTAGACCTCCGAACTCAATTTTCTCATCAATTATTCTAAACATAATTTGATTATGTCTCTCTCACCAAATTCAACTATTAATTAAATAATGGCCAATTATCTAATTAATTTATCCCTCTTACTCTTCTTGACTATTTAAATAAATCACATTTATGTAAACACGCCACGAATTTTTAAAGTCCTCTTTAAATTAAATAAATTAATTTTATTTAAATATGTCTCTAATATTAAAGTCTTCTCATAATTAAATAAATCTCCCACAATCTATTTAATTATTAACCCACTTCTTTCACAATTAAATAATTTAAATTAATTATTTAATTGTCTCATTTAATTCATTTCTAAATTCAAATAAAAAATATTTATTTGAATTTCCTTTCTTTTAAAGTAAATAATTTAATTATTATTTACTCTCACATGACTTCACCATTTTGAATTATATTAAAATATTAAATTCAAAATAGCATTTCCCTCCATAAATTAAGTAATTTCTAAAATGACTTGATTTTATAACTCATCATTTTTCTACTTACTAAATCTCATCTCATTGTCACACCTTTTCTCATTCCTTAATTTAATTTCTTAAATTAAATCTTGTCCACTCATTTTGAATTTCACTCTAAGGTTGCCCTAACCTTAATTAAGGTTTTGTTATTTTGAATCTTGACCATTTATTCTAGGGCAGTTTTAAATCTTTAATTTCTTCCATCCATCCAAAATTACATTTTCTACAAAATGCCAATTTTGTCCTCATTTTGTCATCTCTTAATATCTAGAAATCTCTTGTAAATCTTATTCTCGCAATTCTTGAGTTTAACATTTTCTTGTCTTTGTCATTTATCCATTTAGCTTTGCATGTAGGATTTATTTCTCTTGCATAATCATTTTAATTCTTCAACACTTGTTTAGAAATAGCCAAAAGCTTATATTTCTCATCAAAATCTAAGGGAAATCTCATATTTCAGCAAGCTAGAAGGTGTAATGGAGATCAGTCATGGATGACGAATAACTTGGGTGAGATTGTTTCATTCATTTATTTGTTTATTCCTTTGCACTCCATTAATTACTTAGGGTTTTATGTTTTGCATTTAATTTGCTAACAAACCTAAAAAACATTACCCTATGTTACAACATGTTCATAACATCACATAATACTTCATCATAATAACTTCCAATTTTAAATTTTACAACACATTTTTCATTTACCAACGCTTTGTGATCATCCTACAACCATGAGATCATATACATATGTGGGTTACTCTATTTCTCCAACTACAACTTTTCAACCATCTCTATAGAAACAATATTATCAGTATTACCACCATCAATAATGACTTTGCAAACTGTACCTTTGCATTTGCATCTTGCATGAAATAATCTCTTTTTCTGAATGGGTTCACTATTTTCATTCATCAAAACTCTCCACATCATCAAGGCTTCACCATCTTCTGCTTCTTCAGAATGTGTTGAATGTGCATCTTCTCCATTTATGTTTTCTGCTCTATTCTAATTTATAGTTCTTCTTCGTGGTCTTTCATTTTCATGAGGACACTCGTACGATTTGTACCCCTCTTCTCTACACTTGAAACATGTTATTTTAAAATTTTCTCTTTCAAATCCCCTACTCAATCTTTCTCTTCCTCTAAAATTTTGATCATGAGGCTTGCTTGAGTTTTCACATCTTTCATCCTTGTTGTCCTTAATGTCTCTAATTTGTTGTTCATCCTATTTTTTCTACACATAATCCCTATCCCTTCCATTTTTTTAATCCTCAAACCTCTTTTTTATCCTTTCTTCTATCTTCAATACAATTTGATAAGAATCTTCCATTGTCACAAATCTAACCAGTGTCATCTCTTCTTGAATACTTGATCTCAACCCATTTATGTATCTTGAAACCTTTTCCTTGGTTGCCACTGAATGTCCAATCCTTATAAGAATTTTGTGAAACTCTTTTGTGTACTCCTTTACTATCATGCTTCCTTGCTACAACATTTGCATCTCTTAACCAATTCCAACTCATTGTCTACTGGAATGAGTTGTCTCTCCATTTTCTCTACCATTTTATCACATCTTGTAATCTTCTCTTTTCCTTTTCTTCCTCTTTCCAACTAAATTTATGTCCACCAGATTGACGCATGTCCCTTCAATTTTGTCTTGGAAAACCTTACTCAGTCTGGGTCTCCAACTTCCTAAAATTCAAAATAATCTTCCATATCATTTATCCAGTCTATCATTCTTCTGGATTCAAACTCCCTTTAAAGGTAGGAACATCAATACCTTGTTTTTTACAAATTTTGTTAAAACTCTCAACAATGGATCTCTTGTAACTATTGCAACTTCCTCTCTTTTCTCAGTATTTAAACTAGCATTCTTTGTGTTCTCATCTTCTTGATCATCACTTTTTGGGTCTCTCATTCTTAAAAATCCTCTCCTTATCTCATTTTGAAAAGTTTCAACCTGCCTTCTCAAGGCTGTAAAATCATCAAAATTATCTCCTCTTCCTCTACCACGATGGGCTCCTCTCCCATCATCTTTTTTTTCAATACCCACAAGACAGTCCTTATGCAATTGCCTCTCTTCGGTGGTCTATTACACACTCAAGATCTTGCTGCTCTGATACCACTAATGTAGAAATATCTTGATACACTCAAAAACTTCTCTAAAGTTCAATTAAAATATCACACATTCCCCATCTAAAACTCTCACAATACAACTCAAAAAGAAACAAAAGTTCACAAATAAATATTTGAAACTTGCTTGCACTAGGAACCAATGATATGATTTTTTAATAAAATAATATTACAATGAAATTTTAGTCACTAATGAACTGAGATACAACAAATTATCTCCCTACTTAAAACACATATGCAAATTAAATTCATTCACAACCAAACTATCCTTAGACACATGAGCATTTGCAAACAAAACCATATCCCAACACTTCTCTTTCACCTACAACTCTTACAAATTTAATCTAGCTATTCTGGCATCCAAATGGGCTTTTTTTGTAAGAATTGGCTATGAAGGTAGCCACCCAAGATCTAGAGGCCTAATGGAAGCACGCACATAAGAGAGATAGAAACAAGATGACAAGAATAGACTGTATTTTTCCAATAATGCAAATAGAATCAATTTATGTATCAATGTAAAAATGTAGTAGAGACCCCTTGGTTATATAGCCAAGGTGAGAACATAGGAGGGCATAAGATTATGATAAGTGTTATAATCTTATGACATGAGACAACTGTGAAAAGCTATCACTCCACCTAAAGTGGAAAAGTGATAATGTGATAACCACCACAAAAGGTGGAGAGGAATCACATGATGTGTCCATGAAAGGTGGAAATGATAAAGTGATAACATGATAAGTCCACCAAAAGTGGAAAATCTCCAACAACTCCTATTTGGTCCCTAAGTAAACTTAGCTAAGGTGTAATAATGACCTAGGACAAGGTACAACACAATTAATTACACCAATACCCCCCCTTAAGTGCAGCTTAGGGAGAATGTACACAAAACAATGTAAGATGGGTCTCGAAAACTAGGCCATGTTAGGTACCCATGTACAAATGCAATGCAATCTCTCATAAAGCAAAGAGAAGGACAAAACCACGTGGGAAAAAACTCCCCCCCAAAAGAGAGATGAAAAACAAGTGAAAATGACATCAAATGTATGAGAAGGACAAAACCCCTGGAAGAGGAAAAAGTCTGCCCCATAAGAGAGAATGAAGAAGTCAAGTGACCTCCTCAGATGAAACATCCCACACCCCCAAGAGAGCTCGCAAATGATGATATGTACTCTTAGTGAAGGGTTTTTTGAAAATGTTTGCAACCTAATGTACTATAGGACAATACTGTTGGAAAAGTTTACCTCAACTTTCTGGTCTTTTCCCTTGAATACTTGGCATTTTCCTTCATGTTCTAGCCTTTATAGATGTAGTTTGGCTTGGTCTTGGAAGTGTCTATCTGGAAGTTACCACCTTACTATGTGCAGTGAGTTCCCTCACTATGGTGGCGCGGTATCCTATGCACGTGATTACCGCCTTATAGCGTGTGGTGAGTTCTCTCACCGTGGTGGTGCGGTAAGGCCGCTAGCAGTTTGGCTCAATGGTTATCACCATACTATTGGAAGTGGTCCCTCTCACCATATTTTTTGCAATGAGACTACCAGCAGTGGGCTCGGCGGTTTCTGCCATACCACAGGCGATGGTTCCTCTCATCATGGTGTCCACAATGAGACCACTTGTAATTGGCTTGGTAGTTACCGCCCTACCATAGGGTGGCCTGGAGGCCCCAACAGTAGCATGGTGTGACTGCCAATGGTTTGGCTAGCCGATACCGCTATACCACGGTAAGGCTCATATGGCTCGGTGATAGCATGGTGTAGTCAGGGTGCGAGCCCATATAGCTTACTGCCATACCACAAGGTGAATCGGCTGAGGCTGTGGTAGTGCGGTGAAGTCCTATGGCAAGCTCGATGAAGGCAAAGGGTGAGCTCAAGCGAGCTCACTTCCTTACTACGAGGTGATTCCAATAGGGCAGCGGTAGTGTGGTAGATGGCAAGGTGAGCTCGAGATGGGTTCACCGCCATATCACGATAGGTAATGTTGAGCTCGGTGGTAATGCGGTAGGAGATCGAGTGAGCTCATAACTTGGTTGACCGAGTTCGACCGATTGGTCAGAGTGAGAAGCGAATGAGATGGCAACACATGGAAAGTTCTTTGAGGTCTTATTGGCAAGAAGTTTTATTTCCTATTTTTGATAGAGCTACATGATTGAAGCAAGGTTGATGGATATGTCTGAGACCGATTCATTGTTGCATGGCTTGATGCATGTTGAATTTGAGGTGCACGTTATCAATGAATGGTTGAAGCTTGCAGGTGGATAATTTATTATCCTGATGACCATTGGTGGCAGGGATGGCCTGAATAGGTTTGGCACATAGTATGAGATTATAAGTAATCTCATGTGTAGTCAGATCAGAGAATAATGAGTGAATCGAGAGAGAGGAAAAGAGAGTGTTCGAGCAATATTCAGCAGGAAAATTTTGTCTCTCAGTTCTGAGAAGATGTGAACCTGTGGAGGCCAAGAGGCTAGGCTAGCTAAGACAGTCATTTGTGAGGAGCTGAAGGGAATCTACATAGTATGTCATGAGGACATTGTAACTATGCAAAGGTTTTGTATTTGTTGTTGCCTACTATTTCTCCAGATGGACAAGATGTAAACTCCTAAAGAGCATAGCTTTGTTTATGTACTGTAACTATTTTGTGTTACTGAATAATATATGTGAGCTGAGTGTTTTGGAGGTAGGGTTTTTTACTTGAAAATTATTTCCCCATGTATATCTATGTGTCTACATGTTTGTATTTCATGTTGTTTGTTTCTGCAAATTGAATTTGTGCATGTGTTGAATCTGATATATGTTTAGCATTTATTTTTTTGAGAGGATCAATGGGGTATCAACTGTGCCTGCTTCCACTTTATGGCATAGTTTTTGTGTCTTTGTTGTGATTTCAATGGAAATCACTAAGGCACTGCTATCTTAGATGTCTATCTTGATGAAAGACTAGTTTCCTATCCCCAACAAGTGGTATCAGAGCTAGTTGAAGGAGGTCAAGGCTTGATGATACCAACAAGTGGTATCAAAGCCTTCTCCTGGTTACTAGAGTTCTGGGTATTTCTCTTGTGCTGATTTCTTTGCCTGGAAAGCTTGAGGAAATCTAGAGAAATTGGTTGGTGACTAATCCTTCGATGAGTGGAAGTTCCTGCTTTTTTTTTCAACATAGTTTTGAAAGACACTAGAGATGACTGGAGTTGATCATATTGTGGAAGTATAGTCTGAGGGTCCTAGCTTGCAGCAAATGTTCCTAATGAAAAGTGCATGAGATGTGATTGTGGTTGTGTTGCAGCAAAGCATGGTTTCATACTGGGTGTTTGTGTGAGAGGCTACCTGGCGGTATGGAGTTGATGGTGTTTTTGTTCAACCATGAAGGTGTGCATTTGTGCTGGGTGTTTTGACTTAGCACTAAAGGTGATTTCTCTATTGCTCTGATTGTATGGAGGCTATGAAGTTGATCCTGGTGGTCTGTAACTTCTGGATAGCCTGGCTCTCTCATATGCTTGTGCATGAATGAGGTTTTCAAATTGGTTTGAAATGGACCTACGGTTCCTACTTACCTATTTCTTGCACTCGCATGGTTCAAATTCATGTCTTTGGCTCTGAAAGAGTCTATGATGCTCTTTCATGTTTTTCATTGTTCTGGTTAACCGTGATGGTTGTGTGTAGACTCTTGGGTTGTCCAGATGAGCAGCGAATATGGAGGTGCATGTGTGTTTTGGAAACATAGTGGTTTTGTAGGTTTTGCACAGTCAAGTAAAACTTGTGGTTTGTGGAGTTGTTGTTCTGCTATTTTCTATATCTTAGCTTCTGGGGTGTGATTGGATGAGATAGCTATAGTTCGACATGGTTTGAGGAGGTGTGATGTCTTCTTTGCATGGGAGTGTTGGTATGAGTTTATCTTCTAGCATACTTGTGGTATGTTTGTTGGTTTCCTAGACTATGGTGCTTGAGTAGTGGACGTTATTGGCGAATCGGATATATTGTTGATTTGGTGTTTGAGTCATGTTTGTCTACTTTGGTTGTTCTCTTTGATGATCTTAGTTTTGTAGTTTCTAGTGTGATGATAGATTTGTATGTTTTCATTTGGTTGCATCCATGAGTTGTGCAATGTTGTGGGCTGTCCTTACCTACATGTTTATTGTGAGACAAATCGGAAGTGGATTGTCCATAACCATGAGGTTGTAACTGTGTGGTGCAAATCTGTTAGCTAAGCTTGTATGTGGTCACTTGTGCATTGGTGTGGCTTTTTTGAGATTAGAGGAGGGATTGTGTTTGAGTATCGTAATAGTCAGTGATGGGACCTGAAGCATGTGCATCACGTTGTCATGGAGAGCTTGTTGAGATTTTGACGGTGATGGTGTTGCCTATTTGATCTGGTTATCATCGTGTTGTTCGATGTTGTTGTCTGATGGGCATGCTATCGGTTGTACCTAAAGGTTGTTTGGATTAGTAGGAAGTTGGTCATGGTGCTTGGAAAGCTCAGTGTCACGGTCCAGCAGGAGCTTTAGCAGTGACTATGGTTTCATCACTTGGTGGTGGATGATCTTCTTTGGTGTTGCAGATGCTTCTTGAGGACTCTTAGATCCTGTTGCTACAAAAGAGTTCTTTCGCATCTGTATGGTCACTATTTGAAGATGTGCAACATCTTAGAGCCGTGGAGGACATTGATAGTGTTTAGCTGAGATGTTGGTGGTGCTTGATAGGTGATGTTGGTTTAGAGTTTGTTTGCTTGATTTCATGTATGCTCTTGCTTGTGCATTAGATTTTTGGCATGTTGCTTTGATCTTGAGACCATGGATAGTTCACTTGAAGCATGGTATCTCCTAATGGGGATGTGTATATCATGGTGTCATGATAATTTCTTGGTTCAACTAGTTTGGAGCTTTGACAATGGTCTGGTGGGTTCTCTTTGCTTTGAGTACCTTGGTCATATGCTGGAGGACTTCATGTTTATTGCAGTGATGCAATTTGGAGTTCACATGAGATGACAGGTTGTTGGTGCTCATGGATGCATGGAGAATAAGGTGAGGTTGGAATTCTTTTAAGAATAGTCCTATTACAGCTGAAAGTTCAAGTAGCCTACACCTTGGTTGAATCCGAGTTGAACAAAAACCATGAAGGAGATTGCTCTTGGGTAAGTCATGATGGCTTGTATATCTTGGAGGAGCATTTCTCTTTTCTTCTTGGTTTGCTCGACAGTGGTGTATATTTGAAAGATATTTTCCCATTATAGCTTTCAAATATGTGATATACTTTATTTTTCATGGATATGAATCTTGAGTTGGTGTTTTAAAATTTTGGAGGATTCATAATGAAAGGTGGACAACATTGTGTATCTCCTTGTGCTTTTCAGGACTCATAGGAGCTGGTAATATGGGTTAGTTTGATCTTCTTTGAGGAGCTTACATCCATGGAACTATTGGGTGTTGTTATGGCTCTTTCCTTTTGGATGTGAAGGTCATTCTTGTCATAGCTAGCATTTAGAAATGTATGTAGGAGGATGCTACATGTTTTGATTTGTTGTTTCTCTTAGTTCTAGTCTTTTTTTTGTGAATTTTCTTGACTTTAGATGTATGTGGAGCCATGGTGGTCACTTGTTTGTGGTCATGTGTTGTCACTTGGGTGATGACAAGAAGGTTCCTCTATTTCCTTCTTTAGTCAAATATGTAACCTTAGAAGAATGTGGAAGACAGTTGAGGGAAATGTTTCTTGTAGCAGGTGGTATAGACCAGTGTGGTTGTTCCTTGAAACTACATGGTTCCTCATTTCTTTGTGCAGGTGATTGGTGGACTTGGTATGCCTAGATCATGTGTGATGGTGCTATGTTTTCATTCATCTAGATTGTACCTTTGCAGTGGGAGTACCTGGATGTGTTTGGTCATTTTGACTGGTTGGCACATGGTGCTTGTTTTTGTTGCTGATGGGTTGGTTGTGTGATGTCATGAGTTCACTGATGGTCATACCTTTGAGATATGGGTAGTTGGATGTTTCAGCACAAGACGTGGGTTTTGTTTTTTAGCTGCGTGGGTTTGATCAGTTGGATGGGGGCAGTCATTTTTATGGTTAATGTTCTAGCTCGTTGGTTTATCTTATTCTAGAGAATGTTTCTCATTCTAGTGTTCATGTTTGTGCCTTGTTGTTGTTGTGGTGCCTTGGCCACCTGAAGGATCAGATGTTTCTATTCCTGAGACTGGTGCATATATGCCTTGGCTTGTTCCTTTTCCTGTGTTGGATGTTTCGAGCTATAGCCTAAGATGGTAGAAATCTTTTTGAATGTCATTGTAGGTGTCTTGGGTGGAATGTGGAAGCATGGTGCTGGTCCTTGTTTGGGTGTTTGGAGGAAGCCTAAAATTCTTCGGCATGTGGGAGATTGTTGGGAAAGTTTTCCTCTACTTTCTGGTCTTTTCCCTTGAAGACTTGGAATTTTCTTTCATGTTCTGGCCTTTACAGCGATGGTGTGGCTTGGTCTTGGTAGTGTCTATCTAGCAGTTATCGCCTTACCACATGCGATGAGTTCCCTCACCATGGTGGTGTGGTAAGGCTTCCTATATCCTGCACTGGTGGTTACCACCTTACTGTGTGTGGTGAGTTCTCTCATTGTGGTGGCACGGTAAGGCCGCTAGCGATCTGGTTCAATGATTACCGCTATACCATTGGAAGTGGTCCCTCTCACCATGGTGTTCATGATGAGAATGTCAGTGGTGGGATTAGCAATTATAACCATACCACAGGTGGTGGTTCCTCTCACTGTAGTGAGACCACCTGCGGTCAACCTGGCTATTAACACCCTACCGCGGGGTGGCCTGGCGGCCCCCGCGGTAGCATGGTGTGACCACCAGTGGTTTGGCTGGCTGATACCACTATACCGCGGTAAGGCTTGGATGGCTCAATGGTAACATGGTGTAGTCAGGGTACAAGACTAGATGGCTTACCGCCATACTGCAAGGCAGATCAGCTGAGGCTATGGTAGCATGGTGAAGTCCTATGCCGAGCTCGGTGAAGGTGAAGGGTGAGCTCGAGCGAGCTCACCACCTTACCATGAGGTGACTCCAACAAGGCAACGGTAGTGTGATAGATGGTAGGGTGAGCTCAGGTGAGCTCATTGCCATACCATGGTAGGTAATGTTGAGCTCAACGATAATGCAGTAGGAGCTCGGGTGAGCTCAGAACTCGGTTGATCGAGTTGGACCGATTGGTCAGAGCAAGAGGCAAATGAGATGGCAACACATGGAAATTCCTTTGAGATATTATTGGCCAAAAGTTTTATTTCTTGTTTTTGATAGAGCTGCATGATTGAAGCAAGGTTGACGGGCATGTCTGAGACTGATTTATTGTTTGCATGGCTCAATGCATGTTGAATTTGTAGTGCATGTTATCAGGGAATGGTCGAAGCTTGTAGGTGGATAATTTATTATCCTGATGACTATTGTTGGCAGGGATGGACTTAATAGGTTTGGCACATGGTATGAGATTATAAGTAATCTCATGTGCATTCAAATCATAGAACAATGAATGAATCGAGAGAGAGGTAGAGAGAGTGTTCAAGAGGTATTTATCATGAACATTTTATCTCAGTTCTGAGAAGATGTGAACCTATAGAGGCCAAGAGGCTGGGTTGGCCATGAGGCTAGCTGTGACAATCATTTGTGAGGAGCTTAAGGGAATCTACATAATATGTCATGAGGACATTGTAACTGTGCAAAGGTTCTCTATTTGTTGTTGCCTGCTATTTCTTCAGATGGACAAGATGTAAGCTCCTAAAGATCATAGCTTTGTTTCTATATTGTAACTATTTTGTGTTACTGAATAATACATGTGAGCTAAGTGTTTTTGAGGTGGGCTTTTTTACTTGAAAAGGTTTTCCTCACATAAATTTGTGTGTCTACATGTTGTTTGTTTTTGCAAACTAAATTTGTACATGTGTTGAATCTGTTATATGTTTAGCATTAACTTTTTTGAGAGGATCAATGGGGGATCAACTAGGCCTGCTTCCGCTTTATGGCATAGTATTTTTCGTCTTTGTTGTGATTTGAATGGAAAACACTAAGGCATTGTTTTCTTAGATGTCTATCTTGATGAAAAATTGGTTTCCTATCCCCAACAAATACTACAAATCAATGACCTACTCCTGCATCAACTCCCTAATGTAGTGCATATGAATCTTGATGTTTTTGGTCCTTTGATGGTGAACCTGGTTCTTCGAGATCTGGATGGCACTCTGATTGTCATAATGAATGACTAAAGGATGTGGAATAGTGAATCCAAATAGCCTTAGTAGTTGCATTAACAGCCCCTCGATACTCAACCTCAGTCGAAGAAAGAGCAATAGCATGCAACTTCTTACTTTTCCAAAAAATGGGGCCAAAACCAAGATGAAATTTGTAGCCAAAAGTCAACTTACAATCATCAACATTGCCAACCCAATCAAAATCTATATATCCCACCAAGGTAAGTCTTGTACCTACTACATAATGAATCCCATGATGATGTGTACCCTATATGTAATGCAAGATGCATTTGGCTTCTTTCCAATGAAACTCATGTGGTTCCTGCATAAAGCATGAAACCATGCCAACTACAAAGGAGATATCAGGGCGTGTGTGAGTCAAGTAGATGAGACTCCCAAAAAGCTGATGATATAAAGTGGCATCAACAAGTGGTGTAGAACACTTAGCCTCAAGCTTGACTCCTAAAAGAAAGGGAGTCGTAGCATGCTTACAATCAACCATGTAAAACTGACTCAATCCCAAGGAAATAGTACAAAAGACCCAATTCATTCATAGAAAATCTATCCTACAAAGTAGATTTGACATTGCCAATGATGGATGAGGTACTCCCTGTAATGATCAAGTCATCAACATAGAGCACAAGTAGCAAATGAGAGTCACCCTATCCCAAAATGTAGACATTCGGATCTAAATGACACCTAGTGAATTTTGCTAAGAGAAGAAAGGAATCCATCTTGGCATACCAAGCCCTAGGGGCCTGTTGGAGGCCATAGAGAGACTTCCTCAGTCTGCAAACCAAGGAAGAATCATGTATGAATCCTTGCAGCTGCTCCATATACATCTCCTCATGAAGATCCCATGAAGAAATGCACTCTTCACATCCATTTGATGTACAACCCAACCATGAGTTGTAGCAATAGCAAGTGTCAAGTGAATGGAGTTAATCTTAGAAATGGGTGCAAAGGTCTTTGTATAATCAACACCTAGAACCTGTGAGAAACCTTTTTCCACAACCTGAGCCTTGTATTTATCTACACTTCCATCCGCTATATACTTGGTCCGATATATCCACTTCCATCAAACCATCTTTCTCCCCTTGGGGAGTGAAACTAAATCCCTTGTGTTGTTCCTCATCAAGGAACTATACTCTTCCTCCATTGTTGAATCGCACTATGGAACTCTGGATGCTTCCTTGAAGGACTATGGATCAAAAGTAGTAGCAATAAAAGCATGTGGAAAATGTTGATGTTGTGACTGAGTCCTTCGAGTATCTAAAGGATCCCCAATAAGAGAATCTTCTGACTCAAGAGTCTGTCAAGCCCAACGAGGTCTAGTTGGAGATGAAGGATGAGGCTCCTCAACTACAAGTGGACCCTATGAAGGTGTAATCCTATGAGTCAGAGTTGAGGGAAAATCAACATCTGAGTCACTATCATCACTTTCCACCATGGAGGAAGGAAGAGGAGGATTAGAGGCCAAGCTACGAGATATTTCCTCAAAGTGAACACTCCTCTCAATGAATAGCTCATATGTCTCTAGATCCAAAAGTTTGTATGCCTTAACCCCTTCAGGATATCCAACAAAGATGCAAGGCCTACTCTGAGGTTCCAATGCCTTGCACTTCTCTAGAGGTATGCGTGCCCAAGTTGGAGAACCAAAAACTCTGAAGTGTTTCACAACTAGTTTTCTACCACACCAAGCCTCAAAAGGAATCATACCCTTCAAAGCCTTATGGGGAACCCGATTTTGGATGTGAGTGGCACAATTGATAGATTATGCCCAAAATTGAGGACCAAGAGAATGAGCATGAATCATGCAGCTAGCCATCTCCTTAAGGGTTCTATTCTTGCTTCTAGCAGCACCATTTTATTGTGGAGTGTAGGCAACTGAATGTTGAAGATCAATCCCCTCAAGAGTACAAAATTCCTCAAGTCTATTGTTCACATATTCCCTTCCATTGTCTATGTGGAGAATCTTGACTTGCTTCCTTTATTGCTTCTCAACATGAGCCTTGAAGGCTAGAAATATGTCAAACACTTCACTCTTGTGAACAAGAAAATAGACCCAAGTGAAGCAGGAGTAGTCATCAATGAAGGTGAGGACATAGTAGGCCTTGCTAAATGATGGCACTAGAAATGGACCTGCTACATCGATGTGAACCAAATGAAGAACTTCCAAAGCTCTCCAACATTTTCCTTTGTCAAACTTCTCTTCTAGATGCTTACCCAAGGAACAACCTAAAAAAACACCATCGGAAAAGCTGATTGAGGGAGTCTTGTAACTATATCCTTGGAGCCAAGCTACTGAAGATAGTGGTAATTGAGATGTCCAAACTGCTCATTCTATAACATACTGTCTGAATTTGAATGAGTGAGCAAAGATGTATAAGGAGACATAGGAATAAAGTGGGAAAATGAGTAAATTCATGTGTTGTGATTGGCTTGTCCCACTGCAACCAAGGCATCATCCTTAAGTTATTTCACCACAACTAAATTTGGTAGAAACTCAACTTTCTTTCCATCTCCAAAGTGAGTGATTTGGTAGATAGAAAGAATATTCGTGCTCAAATTAGGAACATAGAGAACATCCTCAAATTTTCCATCATCCATGACAATTGAACCTTTTCCTTCAACATCCACTTGAGTATCATCACCTATGAAGATGTGAGGTACCTTAGATGGCTCCAAAGAAGAAAACTACTCCATTGTAGAACCCATGTGATGAGTAGCACCCGATTCAAGTATCCATTGTTGTGAAGAACCTGTAGTAGCCATAAATGCTTTCCCTTTTCCTTTTGATTGTGAGGAAGTGGAAGGATTTGAATCCTTCTTCTTGTAGGAAGATGGCAAATTGATGTTATTTTTCTTGATGATGTTTGTCAACTCATCAATTTTCTTATTATGGCAAGGATGCTCATCATGACCAAATCACTTGCAATATGAACAAGTTGGTCTCTCCTTCTTACTTGAATTTCTCTTCTTAGGAGAAGGTGAAGAATTCCCTTGTTGTGGAGAGGATGATTTTTATTTATATTGTTGTGTCTTTGGCTTAAACTACTTCTACTTCTTGTTGGAACCCTTTCCTTGAGTCCCTTGATTCCCTTGATTTGCCACCAAAGGTTTGGACTTTGAAGACTTGAGTATCCCCATGCTTATTAAATTTTCTTGTTCTAACATCAACATTTCTCTGAATGCATCAAATGATGGAAGAGTGAAAGAACTACTCACTGTCAAGTGATGGGTTTGGAAGCTAGAAACAAAAGGTGCATATTCTGATGGAAGCTTTCCCAACAAATTGTAGACCAATTGTGCATCCTTTTTGTCAATGCCACAATCCTTAAGTTGTGCTCTTAACTCATTTTCCTTAGTGACATAGTCTTGGGTTGTATGAAAATTCTTAGGATCTAACATTGTGAGATCATTGTCAAGTTGATAACCTCTAATCTCATCAACTTGGCCATACAATTAACCAAACATTTTCCAAGCTTCTTTAATTGTTTTACACTTTTCAATTCGAAAGATTATATATTTTGATACATATTTCCTCAAAGTTCCAAGAGCCATAATATTTTTAGTGAGCCAATCAAAATGAGCATTAGGATCATTTTTAGGATCATATGGTGCAACAATAGTTCCATCAATATAATGAGTTAATCCTTTTTCCATCAACTTACTCCAAGCATCAATTTTCCAAGAAGCATAGTTATGTGGATTTAACAAAGGAAACTTAGGAGAACCCATAGCAACTAAAACAAAAGAGAACAAGAGAGAGAGACACACAATCACACAAGACAACCCCCCAAATTCACTCAATCAATGAACCCCCCAAAAAGATGATTTGGAACTTTATACTTAGTACATTTACAATGGCCACTTGCAAGCCAAGCAAAGTGGGCTTCTAATTTTCAATGTTTTACAAAAGCCTTAAGTAAGAAATAATAGACTCAAATGACTGATGCAAAATACCAAATTGAGATCTTATCTTTACAATTGTGAAAATAGGCCAAAAATGACCAAGTACTCAAAGTAGAATTTATGTTCACAATTACTACAAACTAATAACCCCACTATGAAACTCAGGAAAAATCATGCACTTTCAAAAAAACAGCACCTAAAAAGGAGTTTGTATGAGCCTGAACGGAGCCCTAGAAGTTGAAAAAATGGTGACAACTCAGCTACACCTGTGAGAAAATGTATTTTATGAAAAATTCGTTCACCAAAATAAAAAATAGATTACACCAGAATGTAGAGCATGAAAAATTAGCCCAAATAAAAACAAATTGCTTGAACAAAGGAGTCAAAATGAGCAAGATATCAACATTTGAAGTTGAACTGCAAATTCAAAAAACTCATTGGAGAGGGGGGAAAAATTTATTTTAGAATGCTGACGTTAGAAACCAACGAGGTTAAATTTGATGGTTGTTCAACCATCACATGCACCATCAACTTGGCCAGAATATTCTGTCAGAATATGCTTTTTGCTCACCGAAATCTTCTCACAAATGTCGAAATATTCCTCTTGCTTCCATCAGTGGAATCTTGGAATATTTGGTGAATAAATGTCAGAATCTTTGAAGAATCCCCAAAATATTTGGAAATGGTTTCCATCGAGAATCTGTTCACCGATCAAAGAGAAGTGGGCCGTGTGGAGGGGGGGGCTACTCGAGCGAATAAAAATCTACCACGTGGCAGAGTTCGGTGGCTGTAGTACAAGCAGATGGTACGCAGGTACTCTGCGAACTGTTCGCAGGTACTCACAGTACCATAAAAAATTTGATTTTTGTTTTTAAAACAAACTTTTATTTTTATTTTTATTTTTAACTTTTTCAAATCAAAATTTTTGTTTTGAATACAATTTTTTTTCCAAAATGATTTTTTAATAAAAAATTTTCAAATTTTTTTCTAAAAAAAATGGTATCATCGCCTTGCACTGATGATGATCCATACGACCGAGGAGGGCAATTTTTTTCCAGATGGCTCAAGGAAAAGTTGTCCGATTTTGATGAATTGACAATCAATATTAGGGTTTTTGGCCCTTCTGGACGCAATGGCAATGTCCTTTTTGGCTAAAAATGCTTCGAAAATATGGCTACCTCCTGGATCTGGCAACCACATTCGATCTTCAAACCCTTGTAGATTTGGCCTCCAATGTCCAACTGAGATGAAACAAAAGGAAAATCTAACTTTCTCAAACACTTCAGATGTAATGGTGAGCTCAGATCTTATGCAACAAGCTCTCAAAATGCACTTGCAATACAAAGCCAAAAATGGAACCCCCCAAAATCTGGTATTTCTATGAAAAAATGCAAGATTACACTCAAGATCTCCCCAAAATTGCAATCCAAAGGCATTCCAATAGCTCTGATACCATGTAAGAATTGGTTATGAAGGTAGCCACCCAAGACCTAGAGGCCTAATGGAAGTACACACATAAGAGAGATAGAAACAAGATGACAAGAATAGACTATATTTGGCCAATAATGCAAATAGAATCAATGTCTGTATCAATGTAAAAATTCAGTAGAGACCCCTTGGTTATATAGCCAAGGAGAGAACATAGGAGGGCATAAGATTATGACAAGTGTCGTAATCTTATGACATGAGACAACTGTGAAAAGCTATCACTCCACCTAAAGTGGAAAAGTGATAATGTGATAACCACCACAAAAGGTGGAGAGGAATCACATGATGTGTCCATGAAAGGTGGAAATGATAAAGTGATAACATGATAGGAACACCAAAAGTAGAAAATCTCCAACAACTCCTATGTGGTCCCTAAGTAAACTTAACTAAGGTGTAATAATGACCTAGGACAAGGTACAACACAATTAAATACACCAACAGTTTTAAATCAGTCCCAACTCATAACAACACACCAAAAAAACCCTCATAGAGAATGCTATGCCTTCCTCTTTCTGTCTCCCCCAAATTCTTCTTCCACAATTCTTCAATGAAAAGTGGTTTTTTTTTCTAGATTCTTCTCACACAATGTCATGAAATTAATTTCTCATGCTTTATTGGGCCTCTCCAATATGGCACAACCCATTATGTTGCTACACATGAAAACCTCAAAAAAATAATTAAAAATCATTTAAAACCCATTTAAAATCCATTCACAACAACCCTCTAAAGTTAGGAAATTCAGTTTTTTTATTATCTCCTTTTTGACTCCTGAAAAAGGAAAAGATTCTTGGAAAGTCTTGGGCATCCATTTCCCACTCCCTACATTTTAGGGATTAAAATTTAATGTTTTTGAAACTCCCTTCTCCATTTTTATTGCATTGTAGTTGTTTTTTATTTATTTGTAAATTTTAAATGTTTTATTTTGCGTTTTATTTTTTTCACCCTACAAGGCAATTTGTCAAAGTTGCACAAGAAATTAGATGAAAAATTAATTTATCTAAAGATAAATATCTATCCATCCTCAACATGTAATCCAAGCCAAAAATATGAAACACCATCACTCCAAAATTTCAAAAAAATAAATTGAGACAAGATTACTACTAGGCCATGGATGCTCCTCAATCACTATGTGTCAACTCTATTAATATTGTGCAATAGAGCTCCAGTCTTTGGGTCTACACTAGTTTGCAAATGAATTTTTTACTTAGTACTTCCAAAAAAAATTTGTTGGGTGTCAGAAGTATCTAATTCAAGAATTTCATTATGTTTTAGCTCTTGGTTTGAGAGATATAAGTAACCAAATTTTGACCTAGTAAATTATAGTCATTTCCTATATAGTGCATATGAGTAGGAGAGTCTACACTTCTCCATGAATAGGTTTGTGACTTTTCAGATTTAAGGAGATTTTCAGAGATGGAAATAGTGTGTGAATTCCAATTGGCATTGAATTTTTTGTTCCACGTGTTCGAATGTGGATACATAGTTGAAATTTTCTTGCATTACATATTTTGTGGCACGAACCTAATAGATGTGAAGACATGCGAAGGATAAATAAGTATTCTGGAGTTATATGGGAGTTATTTTTTATTCATGCTAAGCTATTTTAATTTTTTTTAAGGATTTGTTAAATCTTGGTGTGAGGCATGTATGGAAGGATTTGAGATGACAAGTTATATCTTCTATATTTTTTATGTTACATATAACTAGTTCAACCTAATTGATGTTATACTTGAAGCAAATATATATGCTAGATCACTTTTAGTGTTTTATTGAATGTAAGACTTGTAAGTGATGTGAATGATACAAATTGAGAAGACCCATTATGAATTTAACTTGTGAATATTGAGAAGAATATTAGACTGACGTGAATTCAAAGCAAGGAAGACTACTAGATCAAAATTAGATGAAGTCTGCAAAATCAATTTATTGAGCTTCATTGGAACTGTATCTCATGCATATGTTAGATGCAATTGTATAAGTTCAATCTAGGCTATGAGCCACAAACTCTCTTCTATCTTATTCTCTTAGTGGGTAGTGAGTCCACTTGGATACAGAGTCCACCTGTAGTGAGCACTTTTGTAAATATATTATAATTGGTATAATTTATTTTGAGCTAATCCTCACCATGGTTTTTCCCATTTTTATTTTCCATGTAAAAATATCAGTGTTCATCTGTTATGTGATGTATGTTTCATTATTTCTTTCATTATTGTGGTTGAATATGATTTAGTGATTAGATGTTTAAATATTTGAATGATTTAAATGAATATTGATTTAGCCTTCTCTCAACATTCCAAGTGTTCAACAATTGGTATTAGGGATTGGAACCTTAGAAGAAGATTACTTGCTTGGAGGTTGAACACATGGCTATTAGAAGACTACCCACTCCTCTAGAGGAGATTCATGTTTTAGGATTCATAGAAGAATATTGCAGACTTGATGAATATGGAAAACTCAAAGCTATTCTTGAATATCTTAAGAGGATTGATGGTGAAAATAAATATTTGAAAGAAAAATTCAAAGAAGAAAATGAATGCATCTAAAAATTGAGAGAGAAAATCATGAAATTCAGAGAAAGGAATAAAGAATTTAATGAAAAATTGAAGCTCGACAAATGAAACCATCACCTGTTTGAAATTGCAAGTTGAAGAAAAGAAAAGAGTTGAGGAATTATTGAATGCAATGTTGAAAAGAAATATGAGTAATGTACAAGGATTGAACAAGAAGTGGTAAATCAAAGTTCACATCTAGAGAAAGAAAAGAGTCATGAAGAAAAATTTAAGACTAGTTCTATTAAGCTTGATGAAAAGATTGCAATTGAGAAAGGCTCTAAAGATAAAGACATTTTAGGATTTGAAAAGGGTGAAAGCTCAAATGTAGAAAATAAGATCAATGAACCAAAGAAGACTGAAGATAAGGAGAATGGAAAGAAAATAAAAATCAAAAGAATGAAGCTAGAAAATCACCATAATGTATAAAGGTACCCATATTTTAATCATTTCTATTATTGTTGCAATAAATTTGGACATAAGAAAATGGAATGTGGAATTAGAATGAATAAAAATTTTCCATCCTTTTCTAGCCAATGCTTTACATGTGATAAATTTGGTCATAGAGCTAATTAGTGCAGAAGTCAAATGATGAATGGTTAGAACAATGGTAAAATGATTAATCATTTAAAGGCTATTGTTATACAAGCTATTGATTTGGGCATAAAGCTAATTGATGTAAATCTAAAATGAATGAAATGAATATTGGTCAAAAGAATTTCATATGGTATAATTACAATAGGTTTGGATACATTTATAAGTTTTGCATAAGCATAAATAAGAGGCAGGATAATCCAGTAAAGAGGAACAAACTAGTCCAAAAGATTAATCCCATAGAAACAAAGAAGGATATGGATAATATTTAGAGAAAGAAGGAAGAGACAAAAGTTAAGGATGAACATATACCACCATCCAATGTAGATGTTACATCTATAAACTAAGTTGAGAGCTTTGGATCAGGGGGGTATTTAATGGAAATATTTTGTCCCTTACCAAAAAATAGGTGTTGATGTCTCTATGAACACCAATCCTAGACCTACACAAACATAGAAAAAAAACACACTATTAGATCCATATGCAAGTTAGAACTAAGATTCCCCATGAAATTCATCTACAATGCTCAAAATAGGAAAGAAATAAATAAAAAAACAAGAAAATCAATTAAATCCTATTTAAGCATGCAAACTCTCAATCCCATGGGGGAATTGGTGCCAATTTTATGTGTAAATTGGCCCTTTCCCAAATCCTTTGCAAGATTGATGAAGATTGATCCACTTGATGATGTAGAACAATGTGATTTCTTGATAAAATATGCAATAACCTAGCTATGATAATGGAAAATGGTTATGGAAATGGATGAAATTTCTCTAAATGTGAAGATAGTAACTTTTCTCTAAATTGTGGATCCCAAATGAGAAGAAGATATTTATATTTATAGAAAGACAAGATGGAGGAATGAGAAAAATGAAGCAATGTGGGATCATTCAACATCTAATGCCCAAGTGCCACTTGTCAAGATGTGAATGGAGGAAGCTTGAGCACATTTTAATGAATGAGCCAATAAATGATATTAGGTGGATTTTAAAAAAATCATGAAATGACTTGTTGGAGAGGGAAAGAAAATGACTTAAATTCCGCTTGGATCAATGCACAAGGACATGTAAGAGGAGATAAATGCTTTGTTGGAATGAAAAATCTACTTGGAGGGATTTTCAAACTTGGAGGAATATTCCCCTAAAGATGCCTATTGAGAGAAAATATAGATTTAATAAATCAATTAAATTTATTTTCATGTGCAAGTGGAAAAATATCTAGAAATTAGGTGATTAGGATTACATTAATCTAGATTTGATCAATTTAATACGAGATTAGATGATGTGACAATTTTATTTATATATTTGGGTTGATTTAAATCAAAGTTGAGAGGAATATCACCTAGACTTTAATTAAATAAAGATTTTGATTATTTAACTATAAGGGGATGATGTTAGATTAAATTAAATAAGGTTTAATTTATTCAATTTAATAGGATGACTTTAGAGATTTAATTAAATAAAATTAATTATTTAATTAAATAGAGACATAGGGTTAATTAAATGAGATTATTTAATTTAAATAACATGAAAGAATGAATTAATAAGATAAATAATAATTTATTCAATTAAGGGATGAAAGGTGATGACAAGCTAAGAAGATGATTCAGGACAAAATGACATTAGTAATCCAGATAAAGTGTGTCGGTATATTTTCCATGTCTACATTTTGTCCCTGTTTGAAGCAATGCACTTGTTGCATTGGTTCAAAGAATAAAATGTTGTGATAAAAATTCAAAAATTTCCTAATGTTTTAGATGCCCCATTACTGCCCTAGTGAGAAGAATTATGCTGGTATATTGCCCCCTCAAGAGATTCGATGAAAATTTTGATTTTTTGGGTGATCTTGCAAAACAAAGAGGACTAGGTGCCCAAAAGGTCTAGAAAGGCTCTGGGATGCCAAAAAATATGTTAAAACACCAAAAACGATGCAATAATGGTCTTTGGTTGGCAAAAAATGGGATTAAGGATCCAAAACCCTAGCTGGATGGCTACATTTAGGTAAACAACCCTAATTTTTAGGCTTCAATAGACCCCAAGCAGTCATTTTCAAACCATTGCCACACCTAGGCTTTAAAGATTCTCGCATTTTGAGCTCTGAGCTTTGATTGAGATGGTGCAAAGATTACTTCCCTGGCACATGTCAAAGCGAGTATGAGTGCAACAACAACCAGTTGATGCAAGACCCATGGTATGTACTCCTTCCCTGACTTGTGATTTCAATTTTTTTCATGCAATAAATAGGGTCAAAGTAAAATTAGTGTCAAGTGGTGCTATATAATGTTGTTGAAAATGAAAAATTAGTGACATGTGGCCTCTAAGTGCATTGCATGTGTGAAGAGCATCACTGCGAGCCATTTTAGAAATTAGGGTTTAAGTTTATAGTCAACCACATGTGTGAAGTGTGCCACGACGAGCCTCTTTGGGGTTTAGGACCTAGGGAAGCGGTCAAACTGCACCACGATGGTGCAGTTTGGAGTTGGCAAATTGTACCGTAATTGCAAACAACATCACATTTTTTTTTTGAATTGCGAGAACTTAGTTCAAGGGCCTAATTTTTTTTTAAACTTGATGCAATGACCCTTGCTTACGTAGGAGGACCTCGGGATACTATAGTCTCAAGAGCACAGATGCCTGATGCTTAGCAAATTAGGAAAGTTACACGAGTTACTTTAGGAGCATCTTCAGGTCACAGGAACTTTGGTATGTTGCTTATTCCCGACCTGTTTAGACACACCTAGGGATGATGATAGCCCTAGTAGAGAGGTGGCACAATGAGACATCTTCATTTCACTTGCCGACTAGTGAGGCTACTATCACTCTAGAGGATGTCTGGCGCATCCTATGGTTGCCCATCCACAACGAGAGAGTTATTTACGATGTAGATTCTAGGAGGGATGCATGTTATGAGGTTATGGAGCTTGAGGAAATCATATTATCCAAGGGAAAAATTGACTTAGAGAAATACCAGGGTGCAGTGCCCACCTTTAGACTCATTATTGCAGCTATCATACTAGGTCTCTTGGCACCAGATCAGTGGGGCCAATACTTTAGTCAAGAATAGGGATTATCATTGGATTGGATTATCTTCCATACAAAGTGCCTTGCATGAGGGCCAGTGATGTTGGCCTCACTTTATAGGGATTTACATGACTTTGCATATTTACACAACAAGGCCATTGAGGCCAGAGTCACATTGTTGCACATTTGGGCATGGGAGCATATTTCAGTTCTTTTCCTGTAGGTCATAGTGGTTGCTCTAGAGATAAATGATCTGATCATCTGGTGCTATGATGGTGGATAGATTACATTCACTCATATAGGGCTCGGTGGTATCGCCCATTCACGAAGGGTCATCAATGAGATGGAAATTTTTACTTGGAGGCCCTAGCTTGACATGGTTCCTTGGTTTGATGATGTTCAACAACTATTTTTTTCATGGTTGGATAGACTAATGTAGGGCCGAGAGCATACGATGATTGAGAGATACCTGCCAGACTAAGTAGCCAAGTAGTTTGGTGATATACAAGACATACCCGATTGTTGGGAAAATGGGGGTCATCTTAGAAAGAAACATATAAGAACAACAATGCCTTAGTGACTTTAATTCCTTCAAATAACATCAAAGACACATACTGCTATGCCATAAAGAAGAAAAAGGCATAGTTGATTTCCCACATTTACCTTTCTAAGAAAAACACATGCAACACTAAGCTAGATTCAACACCATGTACTGATTTAATCATAGAACCATCCAACATGAAAGACAAACAAATGAATACACATATTTACATGGGGAAAACCCTTTCGGGTAAGAAAATATCACCCTCCAAAACACTCAGCTCAATTTTATTATTCAACAAAAACAACAGTTACAATAAAATCTCAAAGTTATGCTCTTCTAGGGTTTACATCTTTTCCATCTGAAGAATACAGGAAACAACATGTTGAGAATCATCGCACTATTACAATGTCATCACACAACATACAATGCAGATTCGTTTCATCTCACCAACCTACTCTCAGCACCAGCCTTTCGGCTAGCATAGCTTCATGGCCTCTCAGGTTCACATTCTTCTCAGTTCTGAGTGTTTCAGTGTTCACAGTTACAATTTTCTTCACATATCGCTCGAACACACACACTCTACTCAATCAATTTTTCACATCTCGATCAACCTTCTCTCGTCTCGAGCCAAAAATCTTATTCATTTCCTATACAGTCAATTTAGTTCAACTTCCATAAGCAGACCAACCATCGAAAACTACCCACGCGATCAAACAACCTCCTGCCAAGTTAGCAACAACTTCCAATGAATGCCTTGCAATTCAATTGGTCCATGGATTTATCCCTTCACATATCGCTCGTCATAGACAGGACCCACCAAGACACGCATACACCACTAGTGAAATTTTGAGGAATCAAAAAAGGCATCCATAATATTCCCTCATCGACTTTAGAAACATTGACATGTGTTTGAAACCCACACACCTCGCAAGAGTCACTCGGGACCCACCAAGAGGCATGGGACTACTGAACACCATTGATCAAGCCTCCAGGTGTCACACCCTCAAGAAATTCAGCTCAGATCATAAGAGTTCATCGATCCTCACCACAAAGGAGCCCTGAATGAAATGTGCACCATTGGATTAGTCCAATCTCAATCGTAGATCATGATCCTATTTAATGAGCATCAGTCCATCGACATAACCTGGTGAAGAGTTCCATTGATGAAATCTAGTCACACTAACACTTCTGTAGTGGTCCCCACTTTCGTTGAAATTTGAGTCACCTCCATCTTCCATTGGTCCATCGGTGTAGCTTGGTGAAGAGTTCAACTAAAGACTCCATGGCACATAGATATAAGTTTCATCACTCTATCATTAGGATTGCCTATCAAGTTCCACTGATAGCCCTGAGTCACACCAATAGAAACAAACTGCCAACACATCCTAACAAAATAATTTACATCGATGAAGCGCTTCGGTCGGACTTCTATCTTTGCCGATAGTTGGGAGACTTGCACCGACTGCTCATGTTACACCGATGAATGGGTTAGTGAGATTGAGGCACATATTTCCAACAATCTCCCACTTGATGAAGATCTTACTAACCATTTCAGAGAAGCAACAAAAAACCATATAGAAGCACAAACAACATCAACTTCGAAGGGCCAAACCAAATCACCTCTGTGAAAAACATTCTCTAGTAACAAGATCGAACACTAGTTAGAACAAGAACCAGAACACTAACTACAACCATCTAAATGATCAACCCACACAACTGAAAATAGCACCCATAGCTCATGCTATTTCATCCAATCTCACATACCTTCAAGGTATCAGTGTGTGAGAATATGTGGACTAATTAATAATAAAAACTAACACACCAATGAGACATTAGATCAAAGGAAACTAATTATAAAGATAAATAAAACTCTAAATAACAGCAACTCCTTCAAATGTGCTCCATTGTCCTCTATCTCCAAGGATTCGACGCAAGTTATTGGCTCTTAGTTGGTGTAAGAAGCATTTTGTTGGAGTGGCAACTTAGGAGAATGATATTTATGCAACATGCATGTTTATTTGCTAAATGATGGAAGCTATGATATGAAAACTAAAATACTATGAACTTGAGATGCTATGCTAAAATGTTGATTCGAATGCAACTATAGTAACTGTGCTAAATTGACAAAATCTAAGATCCTTTTCAACTCACAAGAGGGTTGTATTTATAGATTATTGGAGGCAAAAATCTAGTTGGCCAAGATCAACAGTTGAGTTCAAACCTGTCAAGATGAACGGTGAGAGATTGAGAAGTTGAGAAAAATATGGAAGGTTGAGAGAATAATGGGAGATGTTTCCTCCTACACAACCTTCTCCATTCAAAAATGAAGGAAAGTTGCCATTTGTGTACTTCATTTATGAGAAGTTAGTTGATAGTTGAGGATAAATCCCTAATTAAATAAATATTTAATTACATGTGACAATGAATTTAGAAGTTTCCATTATTAAATAGTTAATATTTAATTATGTGTGAGAGATGATAAAAATTGCATTTAATTAAATATATAAAATACTTAATTAAATATGAAGTGAAAAAAGTTTCTAATTAAATATTCTAGATGAAGAGAAGAAATTTTCTAATTAAATATTTTAGAATATTTAATTATATGAAGTTTCCAATTAAATATTTTAGAATATTTCATTATATGAAGAGTGGAGAATTAGAAAGTGTTTAATTAAATATTTGAAATATTTAATTAAATGTGGAAAAGGAATTTAGAGGAATATTCCATTATTTGAATTTAAAAATTCAAACTTATGATAATTAATATAAATAAATTATAAAATTTATTTAATTTAAATTAAGGAGATGGTAATAATTAAATAAACTTCTTTATTTAATTAAGCTAGAAGAATTATGAAAGATGAACAATATAAATAAATAATTAAATTTATTTATATGTAGATGACTTTAGAAGAATATTAATTAAATAATATATATTTAATTAATTAATAGGTTTGATTAACTATGACCATTTTCAGATCTATACATTTTTCCTTTCTTTGAAGTGATGTGTTTTACACATTGCTTCAAAGAATTAAAAATATTTTGCCCCAGACTTTGAAAAGTTGATTGATGATGCTATATGCCCCCTCAGGTGATGAATCAGATAAAGATGATTTTCAGAAATTTTTACTAATTTGCTATCTGATTCATCGACTGATAAAGATGATTTGATGAAAACCACAATTGAAAGATTGATATGAAGATGAAGAACTTTGATTTTGCCCCGATTGATGATATTTTTCGATTGATTCAACATGTGATAGTGAATTTGTGATGATTGATTGATAAAGTGACCTCATAATGAATGAGCCTCACTGATAGAATATATTGATAAATTTATTTTCATGATTGATTAAAAAAAAATAGTAAAATTGATAAATTTTCTTTCATGATTGAAAAACAAATAGTAAGATTGATTTGATTTGATTGGGGAAGAAATGATTTTATTGATTAGAAGAAGCAATGTGATTGATTAGAAGAAATTGAAAGAAATGATTGGATGCATTGATGTGAGGGACAAGAAAGGATGATAAGAAATAGGAGATTGGTAAGATAAAATGAGAAGAAAGAAACACAAATAGATTCAAAAATAAGTATGATGTTTCCCCAAGAAAACTACAAGCCAATATGGATTGATGATGATGATGATAGTGTTATTGATAAGGGATTGATACATCCTGAAACAACACAAGGATAGGGAAGGATACATCTCGATGATGATAATGATGAGAGTGTTGTTGATAAGGGAAGGATACATCCTGAAACAACACAAGGATAGGGAAGGATACATCCTAATGATGATGATGATCAAGGCTTGCATTAAGGGTAGGAACAAGTCCAAAGGTAAGATTAAATGATTTATGCTAGATTGAATTTATTGATTAGATGCAATTGGAAGAAATGATTGGATAGATAGATTTAGATGAGATTAGGTGATGCTTTATGATGATATGAGATGGATTTTATTATGCAGATGAGATGTGATGGATATGATAATGCTCATGCACAAACTAATATGGATGTAATATATATGAATCATGCAATCCTAACTATGCAAAATGAACTACACACCATTGTCATTTTGTAAATCAATTTTGCGCTTAATTTTCATCATTGAACCTTTTGAAATGTTGAAAGTTAGTACAAGCATCAAAGGGGATATTCACACCATTGATGACCTGAGTACTGCTTCCATGATGTTTGATATAGCAATTTAATACAAGAATCATGGTATAATTGAACCAAGATGACTTGAGTATTGCTTGCATAAATAGATAAGAGTTAACCATTTTCTTATGCAAATCCTGAAATGTCATCAATGATATGTTGTAGAGCATGTCCCATGATAAATTTGAACAGTAAAGATCAAATCACAGAAAATAGACAAAGGAAAAGCATACTCCTTCCTTGTGACTCTAGTTCAGTACATCATTGAGCAACTCCAGAGATATGATGTCATCAAATTTCAAAAAAAAAATCAACTTATGCTTTAATTGTTCCTTTCATTGTATTCAGATTAAGATCATCTAGTTTGTTTCAGTTTCAATGTGTGACATGTATCAAAGTTGTTTTGACCAGGCTTGATTGGATATTTGATTGTTGATATGATATTCTGATACTTGACACATGTTACTTGTTTGTCTGCCAAAAGTTCAAAAGTTGATTGACCCTAGTGAATTTAGAATTTTTCCCCCAGTCTAGGGTGAGACACGACCATTTATTGATGAAAGCATACAATTTATTATTTTTGTTTTGGATTTTGGAAATATTTTTATTTATTTTTTTGGATCTTGATTTTTTTAATTTTTTTTTGGATTTTGATGTTTTTTTGGATTTTTGGATTTTGATGTTTTTGAATTTTTGATTTTGATGTTTTTGGATTTTTGATTTTGATGGCTTTTTGGTATTTTTTTATTTTGATGTTTTAAAATTTTTCTTGGATTTTGATGATTTAAAAAAAAAAAAATCTTGGATTTTTCAAGGACATTTAAGATGGAATGGGATGATTAATTGAAGAAAAAAGATGCCCCACAATATAAGAGAAGATGCATGATGGAGGATATGGTATGTAAGATTTGGATGAAGGATAAGATGCATGATTTTGAAGAAGATCCTTAACCTTGTCAAGATCAAAGGTGAAAATGAGGATAATGACCATGAATGATAAGAAGAAAATGGAAGATAGTGTATGGGTAGGGAGATGGATATGAAAGATAATATTTGAATGATAGGGGGATGGAGGAAGGGTTTAAGCATCAAGTTTCATGACTAATATCCCTTGAATATGCACTCTACTAGACATGGGAACATGAATTAGATTTATAAATGTTGGCATGATAGAATAAGCTAAGGCCTTATGCAAAGCTTTGAATTAAAAGAGGAGAATGGGGATTGTGTTGGTCTTTTTTTACTACAATCCAAGCAGACTTCCTGGGAGCTTCTATGAACTTGTCACATTCAATGACAAAAGTCTGGGAAGTGTTTGGCCAACTCAATGAGAAAGAGCAGTAAGGCTAATTCTCCTACACTTCGGACTCTGTAAGATCTAGGAGGGTATTCCCTAAAATGTGCTCCTAACATACAACATTAACGATTCATTTGCACATGGATAAACAACAGATAGATTCCCCATTTATCCTAAAAAGGATGAAATCCTTCAAGAAATTGGCTATTCCTTGAAAAGGCTTGGGTCCAGTTAACAGGGAATCACAAACACAACTAATATAGATTGATAGGAAATATTTGAATATAATGTCTTGAAGCAATAACACAAAACATGAGAAAACAAAGCAGTGATTAGAATTCCAGTGCCATATCCTGAAGCATGAAGTCAAAAGAGAAAACTAAACTATAGGAAAATTTCATCTAAAGTACTTATGATCTATATGAATCACATTACAATCCGTATATCTATACCTGAGTCTATTAATTCTTTATGAATCCTATTGTTAGCTTACATGAACTTACTGATTAACTAAAGTACTTAACCAATCCTTTGAACTAGAGCTATCATTAAGCGTAATTCACAATAAAGAACAAATCAAGATCAATGAAAATCATCTTGGATCAATATTTCATTAATAATCCATGTAAAGTATCATAATAGGAGAGAAAATAAAATCAAAACATTTGCATGTTTAACAAAAACATGCTTAAGAACCCCATGATTGAATAAGTTCTCTTATCTAACACAAAACCTTAAAACCTGGATGTACATTCATACTCTCTGCATCACTAGACTCCTATTTCTCAAATCTCAGATATTTCAGCAGACCTCTCTCATGGACCAGAATTCCCTTTTATAAAACAAGGGAGAAAATAAGTTTCTGTCTAGAGAGTACACATGTCCATTTTTCATTGGACTGCTAACCCCTAAATCAGTTACATTTTTATTATGTGAATGAAAATCAAAATCATAAGACAAGAATAATCATTAGTTGATATGGAGGAAAAGAAACCATCGCTCAAAGGGCCACTCATTTCACACCAAAGGCATCTTTAACCATTATAGTACTTCATTCCACCTCAACACCTTGTACTTGAAGTTGAAAGGAGAATGCATGTATTCAAATATAACTTCTAAGGCCAGACTTGTATTATACATGACCAAGTTAAATTTCTCAACTATAACACTCATAATTCAAACTCATCGGTGAACAACTTTTTCCATAATTCAAAATCTTCCTTACACGACCACTTAAAAGCATCAACCTAATCAACCTTATCTTGATAGGGTGCATACTTCACTATTACTAACATGGCCTTTTTATCAAAGTTTTCTAAGAAACTAATGACAAAAGACAACTTTTCCAGTGTATTATCTAGCATGCCAATGTCAGCATTTTTTTATATCTCATGCGTCTGAGCAATCATTATATTATTCATCTGATCTTTCCAAACCTGCAAAGGCTTCACCTCATCTTGACTATGCAAAATGTGTGGCAATGGGGTTACGTCCTTTCCATCATATATGGCCTTTAACAATTTAATCTTTGACTCCATAGGGGCAGCATATCCCTGAAACTTTTGTTCCACAACTCCCTTGACAAACTAATAAGTTGCTATAACCATAGGATATTTATCCCCATGTTGTTTTGCCCCTACTGCCATGAATCTTAGCTTCTCAATTATGGGGCTCCATCTGTTCAGCAATGGGATGGCCAATTCTCTATCCCTCAGGAACATTTTAAGTGCTTGCACCATTAGGGTATAGTTTGCATGAACACTATTTAATTTACCTTGGACCCTCTTGTTTAAGTGTTTCAAAACAGTGTCCACAATCACCGAATTTCCCCTCCTTACTGATTCCCATATTTGTTGTACCATCTCCTTATACTCCTCAACTTGATGAATCTATTTATCCCTAGAGAGTCCTTCTCCCGGGTTATTAGCCCTCTCAATTGCAATAGGAACTTGTCCCATATTATATGGAACAATGGCCAAGGACTATCCTTGTGAAGAGGGTTGAGATTGCTCTACTAGTGGATCAGAGATAGGGCAGCTAGAACTAGCCTGCCCTTGAGACCTTAGTGTATCCATTTGTTGCTTTAATAAGGCCAATTTAGTTTCTAGCTCTGCAACCCTTTGTTGAATCTTATTATATTCAATAATAATGTCATTGTATTGGCCTCTCAGAGTGTCTCGATCCTTCGTCAAATCCTCAAAAGTTGCCATGGTGAATTTGGAAACATTTACTACCATATCAACAACCTCTAAGGCTAGGGTATCAGCAACTCTTCTTACAACTAGGTGACCACTGAAATCAAATGGTTCCACAACAATTGGTTTCTTAGATCTAGGGGATAGAGACCATATTGCCAAAGTATCCCACCTTCTTCATTGATTGCAAGAAGTGGCCTATTGGCCCTTCTTATTGTATCAAACACCACAGCATCAACAATATCCCATTCAAGAAGTAACAATACTCTACTCTTTTTTACCAATGCTCGACCCTACTCTGGTGTTATTTCCTTGAATCTTTCCTTCATCTGCAACCTAACTTTAGACTAAATTACTTGCTCTGAGAGCTTAAGGTGCAAACTTATCTCCTGCATCACCCTCTCAGAATATAGTGAGAGATGTGCCTGCCATACAAAATATTTAAAAGAATTGGTCCGTATAAAAGAGTCATCCATCATGAAATCTTTGCAAGCTTCCATCCTTAGGTCATCATTATTCATTATTCCCCTAATTTCATCATTTCCCAACCTCAAAGTAACTGCCCCTAAACTTGGTGCAGTGTCAAGTGGGACGGATGGCATTCCTTGATTCATTTCATCTAGAGTCACAATAATATCCCCATCCTCATCACCATCACAATTAACCACCTTTGTTCTTTCAATTTTCTACCTATTTGGTGATGATGGGCAAGCCTGATCTGAAAACCTCAGAGGGGAATCCAGATCAACAATATTTGGCACTAACTGCCCTAAAGAAGATGGTGCAACATTTTTAGCAACTTCTCTAGCTCTACTTCCCCTTCTCCTAGAAAAAACATTTATCTTCTTTGGGAGCTGATAAGTAGGCCTCTCTTCCAACCTTACTTCAGGGTACTCTTCAATAGCTTGTGATTTCCCCTTTCTTCCACAACTCATTCATCCTTCAGAATCCCCACCAAACTCTCAAAATTGTCAATGACATACATCGCCTTGCTCAACTCATCATTGAAATTTGGTATGGGATTGAAACTAGGTATCCTTTCTTGCTTTCTTTTTACCATCTTGGTGAAGGCAATGTACATTTCCTTTCTCTCTTCTTGTATATCTAGATAAAAAATATTCCTGATAATGTCTTCAAGAAAATAGAAATTATGGACAAAAGTTCTAGTCTAGTGCTTGGCCTTCATTTGAGAAATAAAACCCTCAAATCATGATTCCTATGGCATACATTCTTTAGCCTATAAGGTCTAAGCAATGTGTATAACACCTTCCATCCTCCCTTTGCCATAACAAAATCAGCAAACGTTGTATATTCAAGGAAGAAAGATCCTTTCTTTTGTTCCACTGGCAAATGCAATTCTTGAGCACATCCCAACTACCTCATGATTTTACAGAAATCCAATTCTCAGGGGCACATCCCTCAGAAAAACATTCGGGTTGAAATTGGTGCCAAATACTCTAAAAATTATTGTGTTACGATAAGGGATAATATCTCCCTATTTGTGTGTCAAATTCAATTCAGGCCTTCTCTCCATCGGCCTTAAGAAATCATGAATCTCTTTTAGAATCTTTGGGGGATCACGAACTAAAGATTTTCTCAACTTGGATTCAAAGATATTTTGTAATGTTACATAATCAAACTTGTGATCATGCATATCAAGGATCCTAGTCCAATATTGGACAAGAATTTCAATACTACCCTCCTTCATCTTTAATTTCATATCATGTCCAAACACTGCCTAATGTCTATATAAAAACAAGTGGATTAACAAGGAAAACCATTTGAAACCAACCCAATTCTTTCCTTCCTTTAGGGCCACCAGAAACACATGCATTTTCTCTACTAAGTAAGTGGAAAAATCATATACCACATTAAAACCTAGATGCTGGAGGTTTACAGCCATGTACATAATATCAGTGGGCAAAGTAGTCTTGAAACTAACTCCTAGAACTCGGCACAAGGCACAAACAGTCTTCTTGAAATAGCTAGAGAAAGAGTCCACAGGAAAAGGTTTTGGCTCATTCCTACCATTCACTACCTTATTCTTATTCTTTCTTCTTCCTGAGGTAGCCAGATGAGGTATCAAAAGAGATGTTCTGAACAAACCCTTGGTATTTTGATATTCTTCTCTAAAAACCTCAAGGTTAACAAGAACCATATCTTGACTCCATTCATGTAGATTGATTATTTCTCTGATTTCCTCCTTGGTTATCTTAACCATTACTATGCCAGAGTGAGTTCTGAAAACTCTGGTTATAGGGTCATACCTCACGACAACATATTTTAATAAATCTACATCCAAATAGACATTAGGAACCACTAGCTTACCTAGGAACCACCAAGTTACAAAGGAACACACAAATTCTTGTTCCCAAACCAATTTGAGAACAATTGTCATCCGGTATATGGTAACTCAGCATCCCAAATTGCACACTGCTTATCAGTTAACCCTTCCAAGTAATGGCCCATAGAATAAATCCTTTCCCTCATGCTTCTTGCTAGTAGAGGGCTTTAATAAATCAATAATATCTTGGGAAAAGGACCTAGTAGTGGTTTCATAACCGGAGCTTCGGGCCTTGGGTGCCATTTACACTAGACAGAGGATAGCTCAAGCTAGGGTTTTTTAAATGCTAAGAATTTATAACTTTCTCCCTATAGCTTTAAACAAAAAATGATTCACAATTCTAGAAGCCACAATGATTATCAAGACAAGATTTAAGATACTTTAAAGCAAATCTACTCGAACAATTCTTCAAGAATAGAACAAGAAGCAATCGATAATTGTTCTTCAAGCAACCATAAAACCTTCTGAAAACACAAAAAATGGCATATGTGTTACTTATAGTTTCACTTGTAGAACATTAATGACAGTGAGGCTGAAAATTTACAAAAATGGCTTGCTTCACTTGGCACAAAGAAATTCTTCTTCAGTGTGGAGATACAACACAAAAATATCAATTTGTTGATCTTTTAGCATTTAATTATGAGAGAAGAGGTGAACTCTACCATTAATATTCACTGACATGAGATAAAATGGCTATAGTACAATACCAACCTATTTCAAATGCTAGCCATTGATCAAAAAAAATGTAGGCCAGAGGAACAGCTCAGATTGAATCAAAATGGTTTGAAAATGCCACATCCCTTCAGCAGGTTTTAGGCAAATAGGAAATCACCTACCGAACACCACCTCAGCACAGAATGGGCCCCACCTCAATCGTCCTTTGTACAACATCGACATCCATGTGTCAATAGTGTGCACACCTTGTAGCATCATTAAAACTAAAGTCTTAATTGTGCGAGGTTAGCGAGGAGCGGCCATGATGCATCGGTAAAGAAATAGTTGTCAGCATCAGCGTCCATCATTGGTCAATGAACAAAAAGTGGTCCCAACAATCATATGTGACAGGTAGCAACATCTTGCATGCCTCGTACCACTTTAATAGCATCAACAGGAAACCTTGCAAGGTCTGTCAGGAACGGTCCAGGTGCGGATCACTTCATCTGACAGCTACACAATCTACACATGTGAAAAAGATATTTATAAAAGGGGGACTGACTAGGTTGATGGGGAAATGACCCTCGAGGCTGAAAAGATATTTTAGAGATTAATCTAAAAAAATTTATGAACTCGACACTTAAGGAAAATAAAATATAGTCAAGACACAAAAGATCGAGAGGACAGGTAAAGAAGGGTCAATAAAGTCACGACCAAAAGGGGTTAAGACCAAACTTAAATGACTAGCCACCGTTAATAATAAGTCAACATTCAAAAAGAACACCTATTTACCAAACTCTTTTGAAAAAACCAAAACCCAACCAATTAGAGCCAAGGATAAAATAAAATGAACTCACAAAGGGGGAGAAATTTAAAGCTTCACTAGATTGGATGTTGGATAATGGATAGGAGGTTGGAAGGCTTGGTGATGGATAGATGGAAAGGATGGAAAGATTAACACTGGCACAAACCTTGAAGGGTGGTGGAGTGATGGAGGAAAAGTGGATTTGGAAGGTAATATGTTTTTAGATGGGAGATAGGGAGAAGCTTTCAAATTGGAAAATTTGGATGTCAATCTTGATTTTATTGCTTCTATGAGACTTTTAGGAATCCACATGATTTTTTATTTTGATATTTTATTTATGGGCCTTTGTGGCTTTTGAGATTTTTCTCTTTCATTTATGGACCTTTGCAGACTTTGAAATTTTTCTTTTGACTTGATGGGCCTTTGTGGACTTTTGCATTTTTATTTTGTTTTGATGGGCCTTTGTGGCCTTTTGAATTTTTCTTTTGATTTTTGTATCAAATTTTATTTTATTTTTGCATGACTCTTCGAGGAGACATATTGATCCTTTGATACATGTGGATTTTTATATTGAAGTTTTTGACATTTGGCACCAAAATTGCTTCCAAGAGCCATGGGAGGTGTGTATTGAGATGAATGATATGGAGGTATGATGGATGAGTTAATGTAGGAAATATTTTGAAAGTGGATCAAGGATGTGTGCCTTTTTTGTTCTTGAAGAATAGGAGATGGAGAAATGTGGGACCCTAATATGGATTGAAGGGTTGGGATGATAAGGACCAAGGATAGATGGAATGTTTGATGGACTAGGATAAGGAACTAGGATAGATGGAGTGTTTGATGAAATAGGATAAGGACCTAGGATAGATGGAGAGTTTGATGAAGTAGGATACCTAGGTTGAGCATGAGGTATATAACCAAGACTATAGGAATATGGATGTGCTTGGATAGAAAGAGGTTCTAGGATACCTTTTTCCTGAAGACCTAAGACTTTTCCTTTGTAATTCATAATTTCACACATTCATTTACCCATGGGATATGCATTGTTTGTGAAACAAGATGCAATTCCATTTTGAAGAGGATATGATATGGATGAAAGGATAGGTGTTGGAAGTAAACTAGAGTGGATAAAGGTGGAGGATCCCAATTTATAGGTGTGGGTTCATGGATAGTTTGAAGAGTTGTGAGAGGGTCTTGAAATGAGGATGATGGGATACTTTGATCTTGACTAGGAAAATAATCATTAGATGAAGGAGATGGAGTAGCTTGATCATTAGATGGAAGGGAATCTTTGGATAGGATAGAAGAATTGTTCTGCTCTTGGGATGCGATGGAATCATAAGAGAGTATGGATTCATAAGATGGGATGGATGGAGGAATTGGAAGAATATTTTGCTCTTGAGATGGAAGAGGATTATAATGGGTGAATAATGAAAGGAAGGGATCATCATATGATTCTTGAGAGATGGGATCTTGATCAAAGATTGGAAGGGTTTGTAGAATTTTGGTATCATGGGATGGAGTGGAAAGAATGTTTTGATCAAGATGTGTAGATTGAAATGAATCATTGGATGCAAAGGATATGATAGCAGAAGGTGATTGAATGGAATCGTTATCTTGGGTGAAAGAATCATGAGGTTCATTTTGTATTATGGGGGATGAAGATAAATGCATGACATGATAGGATTGGTCAATGTTATTTAATGGCTTAGATTTGGGCTTCCCATTTAACCTTTGCAAAAATTCAAAAACATTGAATTTGGATGATGTTGTTTTTGGAGGAGAAGATGTCATGTTCCTATTTCTATCATAGGAATTTTTAGTTGTGCCCCCTTGTATTTCCTTGATTTTTCCTTGGAGTGCTCTTATTTGTTGGGTAAGAGTACTAAGATCATTTAAGGGATTTTCAGTCTTTTAAAGATATTCTTTAATTTTCTCCATATTGTAGTGAGAGGGTAATTGAACACCTTGGTTTGCTAATAAAAGAAAGTATCTTTCTTTATTTTTCTCTAAAATATTTTCCATAGCTAAGAGAAATTGTGGATCTTGTTCAGCTTCTTTAAGCATTTCACCTGTTATTTCATCATTTGAACTATTTCCATGAAGCCTATGAAAAGGATTTTCTTCTCTATCACCCATGTTACAAAGTGGGTCTCTTATTTTGTCTTGTTCTTTGTGTTTTTGGGACCTTGGGACAATAGGCATAAGCTTACACCAAATTTCAATTAACTTTGATCACAAATGGGAGAGTGCAATTTGTTGGATATCTTAGTCAGAATAGAATGAGAATTCTATTGATATGACTAAAGAAAATTCTAATTTTTAGCTCGTGATTCCCTCATTGGAAGGATGATGATCTTGTTGTTGGAATTAAACTGGAAATCAGAAATAAAAGTTATGTTGCACTTTGTGATGTTTTGATCGTAGTTTGTAAAAATAAGGATTTCTTTGGGTGCCTAATGTTTCCAAGTTTTTCTCTATTGTTGATTTCCAATCCCTTAACATAAATTTCATGGTTTGATTTGTCAAATTCTTGTGTTTTTTGGATGGTCTTATTTGAATTATTGTTTTGAAAACAAAACATGCAATAGGAAGACAATTGTTTTTAAAGACATAGAATCTAAAACAATGAGTGTATGTTCAAGGATCGAGCATGACCCTTTTTGATTTTCACTGGTATTTGAACAAAAAGACACTTCGTGCAGACTCACTCATAATGGTCAAAGGGTCATCATAATAATCATAGCCCACATCTTAGAATTGTGTCGACTCACACAGCCATGTCACCCTCTAGAGGGCACCCATTTTTTTTTCTTTTCTAGGTGCGTACTCAAGGTTAGATTTCTCGATCCCTTGAGTAAAAAATCTGTGGAAATTATATGGTGAGTGTCTAGGGGGAAGATTCTTCCCTCCCCTTGCACTATGATTAATATGATGTTTGGATACTAACACGGTTGGCTTTCTACACTATGGTTTGTAGTAATGGTATCCATTCGGCATGGAAATAGATAAACTCCCTTAGGAGACCTCCAAATCTTTAGAACAAATATTTTGGGGATGGTTATCTTTCTCACTTCCATTGAATATGGGTTTCCCCAAAATTGACTTTTGATTAGAGTGGGTTCGAAAACCTGGCTTTGGTTGTTCCCACTTAGGTCATTCCCATAGGATGAGTACTTTTTCCTACTACGATAGGCCTTCTAAAAGTTTTAATAAAACATGAATTGCATAAAATGGAAAAGGTAAGTCTGGTGTTTTGGTCACCCAGTAAAGGGGAGAGCACACAACTATTACCTAACAATCACAACAAATAAATGGTTCAATTTTAAATCCAAATGACAATTTTCTATACTAAGTGAAGATGTTGCTTCACAACAAACATTGGATTCATTTTAACCAAGAAAAATAATGTTTGGTGACTATCCTAGGATTGGTTAATTCCATATTTAAGTGACTAGCCTAGGATTGCTTAATTTTACTTTAAAATAAAAAGGAAAAATCTCTATCCACAAAAGGTGTCAGAATCAAGTTTTTTTTTTGTTACACCCCCTATCTGAGCTAAAAGAATTGGTAATGCGCTAAAAGAATTGGTAAATGTGTTGGTGTTTAAAATAGTAACCCAGCTAGACTTTGAAATTCTCTAAGAGGTAGCCAACCTCTATATTGAAGAACAACAAAGACTAGTGGCCAACTGACAAGATTCAGTCAAAGATTGACATCTCCTACACTCCTGGCTCTGTAGGACCAAGGTGGGTAAACCTAAACAATGCTCAAAACTTAACTCATTCATACACTGACATTGTTTTATAAAACAGATAATTCCCAATGCAAATACACTAAGGGAAGCATTGACTACCTTAAATTTGGCTAAATTCTTAGCAACTCAACCCTCTCTCAGCCATTGGAAAGTAGGACACACAATAACATAGTAAGATTTAAAATGATTTTGCAATTAATATTATTTCTGAGATGCACAAAACTACATAAAAGATCAGTGCTAGTTTTGGGCCATGGAGTCAAACACATAAAATAAATTCTCTAGCAAACAGTCTTCAACCAGTGGATTAAACTTGTTCATGCTTTGCATCAACTGTTAGTGCCTTGCACCAACAATCCTTCTCTTGATATCAATCAGATTCTGCTTATTAAATCCAATCTGCACACCTGTAATCACAATCACATGTTCAAAGCATTTTAACCATTTCTTTGAAACAGAACAGTGAACAAGCAAAACAATCTCATGAAACTTGAGATGATAAATTCAAAGACACTTTGTATTATTGAATTTACATGACTAAAAGTATACAAATGTGGAGACAATCTGATGACATTCATGAATGTAAAAGCACTTCATGATGTTAATTGCATAAACTGGTTGTATTCACTCTTGAATTCATAAAATTATAGCTTACAAACTCAAACAATGACTCAGAAAATACAAATTTCTATCTACACATTCCAATAAAAAACTTAGAACCTTCTCAGAACTAATCTCATAACCTTTTACAATGAGAGAATAAAAGAAGATATAGAAGAAGCCCTAAATTTGAATCTATTGCAGACACATGGCAGCTTCATTCCCGTTGATCAACTGAAAATAATATCTTCTCTTCTTTGCAGCAACAAACATTCCCTCAAACAACATCTACTCATGATTGCCCAGCAACAGAAAATCTGCCCATGTGGAGATTCTTCAAATTTCACCCAGCTGCTCAAAATATCTCTTCTCATGCACAAACTATTTCTATTTTATGCTCTTTACTTGCTACAGCAATACTTTAGCAAATAATGAACTTTTGCCCCCAAAGTGAATAAATTCACTTGTCCAATGAAAATATTAATATATTCCTCTACATTGTCTCAGCTCAATTTATTTGCAGCACATTATTTTGTATATTTACTCACTGTTGTTTTTATTTTACTTACCATCAGTAAATAAAATATTTCAATTACATTAATCTCCATGCAAAGTATTTAAAATACTTTACCCAGCAGCAAAGTAAATATAATTTTACATCTTACCCCAACACAGTAAAATGTTTCACCTGAAAACAATTTTACTCAAGAAAGTAAAACAAACCCCACTCCCATTTAAAAATTTACTTAATACAAAGCCAAGCAAAACATTTAATATTAAATGTTTCATTTTTATTTATTACCCCCTTTAATATTGCATGGGGCTCCCTCTCGCCAACCTCACACAACTTTTGCAAATGTCACTAATAAATTTGCGAGGTGTGCGAGCAAAGGTTAAAATTACTCCTTTGAAAAATTTATGGGGCCCACCTCAATTTTAAACAATGCAACCCATTTGAAAACTTAACTAAAACCCTCCCAAAATGGGCTCCTCCCATGCTCGCATACCTCACACTCATTTTGGCAGTATCATCATAAGTCTCACGAGGTCCGCGAGAATGGGTTGAAATGCCCTAACTTTTGCATTTCCTATTTTTTGCATTCATGGCGGCCTCCTTCTTCTGGTTTGCACAGGCTTCCTCAATCACTCTTCCCTATCCGTGGTCTTTCCTCCTGGGCATGAGTTTCCACTTGCCAAGTCTTCCTACTTGGTTGCGGGCTTTTATGATGGCTGATGGCTTCCCTGGTGGCACTTGCTCTGCTGTTGTTCACAGGCCTCTTCGCACTAGTCACAAGCTCCCTTCATGGCACCAAACACATTCCATGGTCTTCCCATCTACTTGCACCCACCTTTCATTCTTCCTTTGTGTTGTGTGGGTCTCTTCACCTCTATGGGCTCTCCATTTCTTGTTGTGCGAGGGTGTCTTCCCTTTAGTAGGCCATGAGCTCCTTCACTGGTTCTCCTCCTATGCTATGCGCGCCCATCATATCTCATCCTCACCTTCCTGCACATGAGCTTCCTTCTCACCCACGGGTCCTTTGCCAGGTTGGCTATGTGGACCCTCCACATTGCCATTGACCTTCCTCCACTGCAAGTCATGCCCACCTCTCATTCTTCCACTTCTTTAGCCATGGGCTTTCCTACCATGCTACATGCCACACCTTCCATGACTGGCCGTGACCCCTATTCCAATTTGCTGTAGGAGCCTCCCATTTAATTCACGGGCCCTGTGCATACTCTACAAACATAACACTCCATAAGATTTCATCTACAAACAATCCACACTTCTCAGCTCAAGTCGTGCCTTCACAGTGAGCACATTTTCTTAGAAAGTTGCTAAAGCCTCCCCATGAATTCCAAATATGCAAATCCCTCAATCAAAATTTGTTAAAATTTATCTGCACAATCACTCTTTTGGGTCGATCCCCTCATGCTTGACAGGGAAGAAGATGGTAAAAGTTGTAAGACATGGCATTAGAATTGTTGAATGCCCTTTGTTTCAAATCTTCTGAATCTTGTATTTTAAAACAATCCATTTTGTGCACATAAATAAATACCCTTCGTTACATTGTGCATTCAAACTCAGAAGTTGAAACCCCTGCATCTACAATTCTCTTGTGATTCATCTTTCAACTGATTCTCAGCTTGACATCTTTCACATTAATTTTGTTATGCAAAACCACTGGGCTGATAGCTTTGACCCTCTCATTTACAAGAGATTTAGGTAATATAACAATGGTTTTGTCTTTGGATGCCAATCCCTTATCCATTATTGACTTTGAAAGAAACACCACTTTCTTGTACATTTGTACTCCATGACATTAAGAATACTAAATTCCATTGGTCAAACAGAAGACAAGTATTATGTGTACCTCTACAATTCACTTGCATTTGCTATTATCACAACCCTGACTACAAAATTCTATTTGAAGAACTCCACAACAATGCAAAGCATGTCGGGCCCCAAGTGGCCCGACTAAAAAAAATCATTTTGAAACAAAATTCACCCTCAACCGATCTGATACTAACTTTTGAATACTTCAGAAGTTGAAAAATGAATTGGTTTTTCATCATAAACTATTTTCTATCCAATTTGGAAAAAGTGTAAAACAGGCTAGGTTGACTCTGGAATCGCCATTGAAACCCAGTCAAACAACCTCTGGGAGACATCAAATCTTGCAAGCATTTAGAAATTTGATCCATGAGTATAGTGCAAAAGACTGCTTGGAGAAATCAATTATGAGGAACTGGATATTAATCCGTCAATTTGCTTAGTTGAACCTTTCTGAAACAACAGTTGTTCTAAACCAATTACAACACACCCGACTGCCAATTTGTAAACATAGTGAAACAACTCCTGATGAGCTGCCATCAGACACGGTGGAACATTTAGATACCTTGAGCACATGTGCAAAATGAATTACTTTGACACATCACCAATCAAAAGTTATTGATGGTCGAAGTTGGCCTCTCAGAAAGGTTGTCAAGAATGCAGCTTCAAAATAGAACAATCTGCATTTGGTTTCGATCTGCTAAAAATAGCAAATCAGATCATGAAGTTATACAAACTGACATGTGAGATCATGTTGATATGGGGAATGTGGAACAACACTCATTCTGACATGATAGTGAACTTGTTGTGAAAACCAAGTTCAAACAGGAAGCAGTTTCGCAAACTGAAAATCTGCAAACAACAGAATAGTGCAAAAACCCTCCAGCTTCACTTTTCGAAACGCTGTTAGAACTTACCGTGAGAATCTAAAATTTGATATGCCTACTCACATATGTCAATTGAATATTTCTGCAACTAGTTTTTGGACGACAATCAACAGGCTTGAAATTATAAGCCTCCAAAGTGGGTCAGTCAGGACTGATTCTTTAGGTGCACTTATGAAAGTGCAGAAGCAAAATTTTGAAATAGGCATCTCAAATTTGCAAAATTTGAGAGTGCCATCAAAATGCGCTAAAGGAGAAAACATGGATGCTCTAAAATAGTTATCAAAAGTGCTAAAAAAGTCCTCATATGTGCTAAAATAGAGCTCGTATGTTCTAATCGTAAACTCATATATGCTAAAACGTTACTCCAGTCCATCACCTGTCAGAAAATCTGCAATAAAAATGTTAAAAATGGGGGAAGGCCCAATAGTGGGTGCCAAAAATGTGTGTGAGAATATGTGGACTAATTAATAATAAAAACAAGCACACCAATGAAAAATTAGATCAAAGGAAACTAATTATAAAGATAAAACAAACTCTAAATAACAGTAGCTCCTTCAAATGTGTTCCATTGTCCTCTATCTCCAAGAACTCAATGCAAGTTACTGGTTCTGAGTTTGTGTAAGCAATAGTTTTTTGGAATGACAACTTAGGAGAATGAGATTTATGCAACATGCATGTTTATTTGCTAAATGATGGAAGCTATGATATGAAAACTAAAATGCTAAGAACTTGAGATGCTATGCTAGAATACTGATTTGAATGCAACTATAGTAACTATGCTAAATTCACAAAATCTAGGATCCTTTTCAACTCACAAGAGGGTTGTATTTATAGATTTTTGGAGGCAAGAATCTAGTTGGCCAAGATCAACGGTTGAGCTCAAACCTCTCAAGATGAACGGTGCAAGATTGAGAAGTTCAGAAAAAGATGAAAGGTTGAGAGAATAATGGGAGATGTTTCCTCCTACACAACCTTCTCCATTCAAAAATTAAGGAAAGTTACCATTTGTGCACTTCATTTATGAGAAGTTAGTTGATAGTTGAGGATAAATCCCTAATTAAATAAATAAATTCATTTAATTACATTATTTATTTAATTACATGTTGCAATGAATTTAGAAGTTTCCATAATTAAATAATTAATATTTAATTATGTGTGAGAGATGATTAAAAAACGTTTAATTAAATATATAAAACACATAATTAAATATGAAGTGAAAAAAGTTTCTAATTAAATATTTTAGATGAAAAGAAGAAAGTTTATGATTAAATATTTTAGAATATTTAATTATATGAAGAGTGAAGAATTAGAAAGTGTTTAATTAAATATTTGAAATATTTAATTAAATGTGGAAAAGGAATTTAGAGGAATATTCCATTATTTGAATTTAAAAATTCAAACGTATGATAATTAATATAAATAAATTATAAAATCTTTTTAATTTAAATTAAGAAGGAGATGGTAATAATTAAATAAACTTCTTTACTTAATTAAGCTAGAAGAATTAGAAAGATAAACAATATAAATAAATAATTAAATTTATTTATATGTAGATGACTTCAGAAGAATATTAATTAAATAATTCATATTTAATTAATTAACAATTTTGATTAACTATGATGATTTTTAGATGTATACAGTATCCATATTAGTAAACTCGTGTTAGCAATACAACCAACCCATCAACCGTAGATACAAGCACCATACACAAATCAATCGCAAAAGATCAAACACATCCACGTACTCCCACTGCATGGGTAATGCTAAATCTGAAAGATAAAAGGCATAAAAAGTCTACCAATAACAATACATAGAAAATGTAATCATGTAGTACCAAGGAAATATACACAAAGGTATGCACAACCTATAGCCAACTACTACAAGAATCATTTCTCTCAGCAGTCTTTCAGATCTCTTCCAAGTCTTTCAACACCCAAACATAGGAAAGAGATAAAGAACCTCCAATTTACCACTCAAAAACTTGAATGAAAACAAAAAGTTCTGACCAAATCTCAAACCAATGTAAAATGAAATAAAACTTTGAAGAAGACACCAAGACCAAAGAGAGAAACTCTGCACAACATATACTTGTAGAACATCCTCCTACATACACCTCTAGAAAATCCAGCTATGTCAAATATGATCTCCTTCACATCCCAAAGGAAAAGTCATAACAACACCCAACCATTCAATCACCAAGATCAAACTTAACATATGTTACATGTATTCAATCATGGAAGTAAGCCTCTCAAAGAAGATCAAACTCCTTCATTTCCCATCTCAGTAAATCAGCCCATATAACTATGTCCTACCAATTCTCATCAATAAATGATATCACATAAAAGCTCAAGGAGATAAACCATGTTGTCCACCGTCCATTATGAATCCTCTAGAACCATTAAACAACAATTGAAGATCCATATCATGAAAGAAAGCATAAAAAACCTCTAAAAGATATAATGGGAAAATACCTCTGAAATATACTTCACCATCGATCAGACCAAGAGTGGAAAAAGAAAATGCTCCTCCAAGATATACAAGCCACCATGAATCATCCAAGAGAAATCTCCTCATTAATCTCTATTGAACTCATGCCCAACCAAGGTGTATGCTACTCAAACATTCAACTATTATAAACACATTTCTTAAAGGAATTTCAGCCTCACCTTATTCTCCATGTATGCATGAACACCTTTAACTGATCATCTCATGCTAAACTCCAATCCCGCATTACTGCACTTAGTATGAAGTTCTCAAGCATATGACCAATGTAATCAAAACATAGAGAGATACCAGACCATTGTCAAAAGCTCCTATCTTTTGAACTAGGAACTTTTCATGACACCATGATCTTACCATCCCCCTTAGGAGATCCCATGCTCTAGGTGAACATACCAAGGTCTCAAGAGCAATGCATCATGCCAAAAATCTAATGCGCAAACAAGAGTATACCATGACATAAAGAAAAAAAACTCTAAGCCAACATCACCTATCAAGCACCACCAACATCTCAACCAAAGACTCCAAATATTCTTCATGGTTCCAAGATGTTGCACATCCTCAAATAGTGTCCATGCAAATGCAAAAGAACCCTTCTGCAACAACAGGATCTAAGAGTCGCTCCTAGTAACATCTGCAACACTAAAGAAGATCATTCACCACCAAGTGATGAATTCTCAATCACTACTAAAGCTCCCACTGAACTATGATACTGATCTTTCCAAGCATCATGACCAAAAAAATTCTGATCTAAAAAGCCTCCAGGTACAATTGACAACATGTCCATCTGATGACAATGCCAAATAACACCAAGATCTCTAGATCACACAGACCACACCATCACTGTTAACAACTTACACTAACCAGTGTACCCAAGCCTTCCATGAAATCATGATACAAATTTTATAGGTCCCCATAATTCACTATTCAGGTACTCCATGCTATCCATCCTCTCATCTCAAACTAGCAACACCAATGCACAAGTGACCACAGACAAGGTTAGCTAATAGATCTGCACCAACACTATATCAACCTCGTGGATATAGACTGTCCACTTCGGATTTATCTCAATGTAGCCAATGGGTAGCTAATCCACCAACCACATAAATCAAAGATCAATCACAACAAAGTGCAAAACCCATCATTACACTAGGAACTACAAAACTGAGATCTCAAAGAGAAAACCCATGAACACAATATGACTCCAACATCAGATCAAAACCAAATCCGATTTGCTAATCCTGTCCACAAATCAATCACCATAGTCTAGGAAACTAGCAAGCAAAAAATTACATGTAGAACTACAACTATCTCATCCATCAACACCCCAAACAACTAGGGTCTAGAAAATATCTTTACCAATAGCTCCACAAAACCACAAGTTTTTATTGATCATGCAAAACCTACAAAACCACTGTGTTTATAAAACACCCATGCACATCCATATCCATTTCTCATCTAGATGACCCAAGAGTCTCCACAAAACCATCATGGTTAACCAAAACAATGAAACTAACATGAATATGCATCATAGAATTTTTAGGAAAATCAATAGATAACCTTCTGAACCAAAGAACATGAATCTGATCCATGCAAGTACAAGGTATCCATAAAAGGAACAAGTAGTATAGGAACTCTAGGCCCATTCCAAACCAATTCCAAAACCACAAGAATGTACATGCATTTGAAATAGCCAAGCTATTCAAAAGTTTTTAGACCACCCAAAGATCATCTTCATAGCCTTCATGCAATCAAGGTAACAAAGAACAATGCCTTCAATGCTAAGTCAAAACACCTAGCAAAAGCACAATACTCCATGGCTGAATAACACCCCAAGAATTTCCATACCATCAGGGAGCCTCTCACACAAACACCTAGTATGAACCACACTCTATTGAAACAGAACCATAAGTATAAAATCACACCCCTTGCATCAGGATCATTCGCTACCAACCAGGAGCCTCATACCACATCATTACAATATGATCAACTCCAACTTCTCCATTTTCAATATCTTGCACATTGTGTGTTTTCTGAAAAGAGTAAGGAATTTTATTCACCAAAGAATAAATCATCACCCAACGCCTTCAGATCTCCTCAAGCTTGTCAGGCTAAGAAATATTTATACAAGAAATCCATAGAACTGAAACACCAACTCTTGCATGCAACAAAATGCAAGCACATGCAAGACACATGTGAGTCTAGGCAACTCACAAACCTACACATGCAAGTATAAGAAAATCTTAGAAGAAGGCTCTGATACCACTTGTTGGGAAAATGGGGGTCATCTTAGAAAGAAACATCTAAGAACAATAGTACCTTAGTGACTTTAATTCCTTCAAATCACCTCAAAGACACATACTACTATTCCATAAAGAAGAAACAAGCACAGTTGATTTCCCACATTTACCCTTCTAAGAAAAACACGTGCAACACTAAGCCAGATTCAACACCATGTACAAATTTAAATCACAAAACCAACCAACATGAAAGAAAAACTAATGAAAACACATATTTACATGGGGAAAACCCTTTCAGGTAAAAAAACCCCACCCTCCAAAACATTTAGCTCAATTGTATTATTCAGCAACAACAACAGTTACAATATAATCTCAGAGCTATTCTCTTCTAGATTTTACATCTTGTCCATCTGAAGAATATAGGCAACATGTTCAAAATCCTCACACTGTTACAATGTCATCACACAACATACAATTCAGATTCGTTCCATCTCACCAACCTACTCTCTCAGCTAGCCTTTCAGCCAACACAACTTCATGGCCTCTCAAGTTCACATTCTTCTCAGTTCTGAGTGTTTCAGTGTTCACGGTTACAATGTTCTTCACATACCTCTCAAACACACACACTCTGCTCGATCAGATTTTTCACATCTCGATCAACCTTCTCTCATCTTGAGACAACAATCTTATCCAGTTCCTATATAGCTGATTCAGTTCAACTTCCATCAGTAGACCAACTGTCAAAAAATTCCTAGGCAATCAAAAGACCTCCTACCAAGTCAACAACAACTTCCAATGAATGCCTTGTAATTGAATCGGTCTGTACATTTACCCCTTCACATACCGCTCATCATAGCCAGGACCCACCAAGACACATGTACACCATTGGTACAATTTTGGGGAATCAAAAAAGGCATCCACAATATTTCCTCATCAACTTCTAGAACACTGACATGTGTTTGAAGCCTGTGCACCTCGCAAGAGTTACTCAGGACCCATCAAGAGGCACAGGACTATTGAACACCGCTGATCAAGCCAATAGGTGTCACACCCTCAATCATTTCCACTGAGATCATAAGAGTCCATCGGTCCTCACCACAAAGGATCTCGAAACAAAACGTGCACCATTGGATTAGTCCAATTGTAATCATAGATCATGATCCCTTTTAATGAGCATTGGTCCAGTGACATAACCCAATGAAGAGTTCCACTGATGACCTCAAGTCACACCGATACTTCTAGTGTGGTCCCCACTACCATTGGAATCTGAGTCACCTCCATCTACCATCACTTCATCGGTGTATCCCGGTGAAGAGTTCCACCGAAGACTCCAAGTCACACCGATATAAGGTTTATCATTCTATCATTGGGACTACCTATTGGGTTCCACTTATAGCTTTGTGTCACACCGATAGAAAAAAACTACCAACACATCCTAACAGAACAAGTTACACCGACCAAATGCTTCAACCGGACTTCTATCCTCACCGAGAGTTAGGAGACTTGCACTAACTACTCATGTTACACCGATGAATGCATCAGTGGGATTGAGGAAAATATTTCCAACACCGATGACTAGTACATGGCCATATTTTCCTATACTACAAGGGAGACTACATGGGGCAGACCCATCCCAATAGATGAGGCAATCACATCCTTCAAGCAGTTAGTTTCTAGGTCATGGCCATATGATTAGGGACATGGTGATGCAGGGGTTACACAGGCTTACAAAGATTGGTCCAGGCCATCCCTTAGACTTATGGATCCAGGTGAGACACTCCCACAACAGAGCCCCAGAGGTAGGTTAGTTGACCAATGGTAGGGACAAGGTGGCATAGGTGATGAAGACCTATATGGGGATGGGGGTAGGGGAAGATGTGGTCCACCTCCACAATAGATACCACCTTAGGTACAACCACAACAAACCCCACCTCCAGATAAGGCACAATAGACACCTCCTCGGGAGTAACCCAGAGATGGGGAGAGAGAGGTTCCAAATCAGCAGCCTCCATTTCCCCCAAGAGCACAACCAGACTATTTAGATGCCATGATTGAACAGTTATAGGCATAGGTGTAGGTGCTTACAATAGAGAGGGATCAAGTGAGGCATCAGGTCCAGGAATTGATTACAGAGAGGGATCAATCAAGGTCTAAGAGAGACTCGGATATAGGTTGAAGGTGGCAGCTTGAGAGCACAACCTCTGCATCCCAAAGCTAGATAGTATCCATACAGGCATACCAAGAGGCTATTAGAGAGGTAGAGTATTATAGGCTCCACTAGAGGCAAACAATGGTATTAGTAGGTTAGGTGCCAGAGTACTCCTGACAAATAGGGATGATCCAACCCAAGGACCATGCTGAGAGATAGGTTGGAGAGGACAACAACCAACAGGACTAGTTCCTTGTTTTGATCATAGATAATATTCTTTTTTAATTCATGGGATCCAATTTGTTATTTCCCCTATTGTATTATATCTTTTGATTTATACACATTTGATCTTGATCTTTTACCTTGACAGTTACTCTTGATGATATATATGAGATGATTTGACTTGTTTATGAGATGTCCTATTCTTATTATGTTGATGGATGCATTTAATTTCCAATGTGTTATGATGTGATGTAGTGATTATGAATGCATTTCTTTTTGTAAATTTTCTATGCATTTTATGGTGATGATGTATGGGTGCAATCATGATATGCAAATTATTTTCTACATTATGTCCTAAATGAATTATGTGATGTATTATGACATGTATGTAGTGATATGCATTTATGGATTATATGTATATTTTATGCCTTTATGTAATATGAATGTGAGATGATACATGGTATTTATGATATATGATATGCGATGGTAAAATGTGATGATGTAATGCAATGATTCCTATAATGAATGCAATGTTACATTATGAACCAATGTTGTATGATGAACTCAATGATGATGTAATGCACATGATTATGAGATTGTGACCTTTATGAGATGGTATGCAATGATTCCCTATGATATGTGACACTATGTGATTTATGTAATGGTTGTTTTGGATGCAATGTGTATGAAATGATAATGCGAGATGACCTATGATATAATATTTTATGATGATTGGGTGATACAATGATTTGTGGATGCAAATGTTATGACATAATGTAATAAATGTGGTTATGTGAGATGATTTATGAGATGATGTTTTATGAAATTTAATGGCAATACAATAATGATGAAATTATAATGATATGTAAATGATAATGTGATTGGAAAAAAATAACTATTATGTGTAATGAGGTTATTATGATATGATGTGCGTATGGGTATGGTAATGATGATATCTATGAGAATTTATGCCATGCATAATTTAAAAATTCCTATGTGATAATATCTATAATGGAATGTAAATGATTCTATATTAATGATGAAATGCAATGCATCTATATTTCCTATATGATATGCCTTATGCTAATTGTTGGTGGATGCAGGGTGAATGCATTTTGGTAATGTTTTGAGTAAATGTCATGACACCATGTTAGTATGGAAAGACTACAGAAGAAAGAAGATCCATCAAGCCTACCTTAAATGATGATGAGGATGATGATTTTCTTATCAGGATTTGGGATTTTAAAAGGGCCCTTTACTTTATTTTGGATAACACACATAGGTACGATGCATCAAGGTATTAAGAACCAGAATGGCATGGTACCTAGTGAGATTGAATTTGAATCAAAAATAAGATAGGAGTATTCATGTTCACACTTGTCATACGAAACCTTATTCAAGATGTAGTTCAAATATTCTAAACATCTCAGCCCAAAACATAGAAAAGAAAGCCTTCCTATGTGGTCAACAAGACATCTAAAACACCTTCCCTACAAACTAAACAAAGCCCGCATGAATAAGTTATTTTACAAGAATAACCAACAAGCACAGCAGATAAAAACATAATGATCATTGCCCCCTTCCTTTCTCACTAAATCTTTTGATTAGGCATCATCAAGAGGTCCATGTAATGAGTATGAACTTAGATGAGTCAAAAGAGACCAAGTTAAAGTAACAAACAAGCTAATGTTCTTCATACCACTAGCCAAGACTAAACTATAGTGCTACCTGATGTTGATGTCCATTGTAGGAAGGATGCATCCTAAGACATGTTGTGATCAGGTGATATGGGATTGACTTGATGATAAGCTATTGATACCAAAATTTTGACCAACTTGTTTACTTATTGACCTACACTTGAGACTTTGATGATTAGGTGTTAACTTTTGAACCTTCTAGACTTGCTTCCAACTAACTTACCAAAGGATGAAAATGACGATGATTTATTATGAGTGATTATTATTGTAGGTGAAAGTGAGATGAGATGGATGCACTATTTTGGGTTTTTTTCAAATGTTTGGATGTTTTTGGAATTTTGAAATGTTTTGAGGCTACTTTTTGGTATTTTGAGATTTTTCAACTTTTTTTGGATTTTTGAGATTTTGGCCAAGAGACTAACTTAAAGACCTATCCTAGGGGTCCTAGGAGCTGAT
>CM021101.1:48730180-48743212 GCA_007115665.2 Sequoiadendron giganteum | reverse complement strand
CCTCAAATAGGGTTGTGAGAGTCCTTTAAAGGAAAGTTGGACATTCCATCAATGTAGGACCAGTTAGATCAATTGAATGGATTTTTTTTAATTGTTTGAATTAAAATGTGTGCTTAATGTACAAGGGAAGGTGAGATTTTGGGTTGTATGCTGCTATTTCATGGGAAAAAATAGAGTTTTCCCAATAGAAGTCAATGGCTCCAAGGTGGCAATTGATATAAAGGCATGCATGAAGGTGGGTGATAAGTTTATAAAGCTTATGCAGGATATTTCCATGGTGTTTTTGGTGGTGGTAGGAGTATTTAACGTTTGTAAGTAACTTATTCAACAAACCCTCCTTTGTAGGACTTGATTTGTGCATAATATAGGGGTTTTTTTGGAACAGTGATTTATGGAGCCTTTCTGTCGCTAAAAATGTTTGATTCTTCAGTTTTGTGACATGATGAATGACTATTTTCAATCCTTTGGTATTTTGGTGATAAACTTTGAGCACTTTATTGGTAATTTAGGCCTAAATTAGTAGCCCTTTCTAGCGAACAATTCAGAATCTAGTAATTTCTTTATGACAAGCTACTACCAACTTTTGATATGTTATGATGTGTTAAAAATTGCTCTTGAATGTACATTGGGAATGTGGATATACAAAATGAATGAAAATTATTCACTTGATTTAAGGGTTTATTGACCTACTAAGAGTATGCTTGTTTGATTGCTCAAAATAGTGAATCTATTGGAATAGTGAAAGGAAAGCTTGTAAACATTTGGAAATTTCTTTGTTGATGTTGTTACATATGACTCCATGTTTGGATAGGGTCTAGGAGATAGATTTGATGTTTTTGGAGTTGCGAGCAAAGATAAAAATATATGCATGAATGATGGCTTGACTATAGAAAGAATAGTAAGTTTAAAATGGACAGAGTTGTGTGGGTTATTTCTTTTAAAACATGATGAAATTGATGTCTTGAAGGACTAATAACTAGTTATAGCAAAAAGGTGAGGATTTTTGTTGATGTGCCTTGTAAGGTAAGTGGAACAATGAGTGAATTGGTGCATGTTAGATTGCTAAAATGGAAGACTTTGATAATACAGTGCATTGTGAGTGTGAAAAGGTTCTTTTCAGTTAAAATTATGTTATAAACAGTGGTTTGATGGTTTGGTATTGGGCTAATAATAGGGATGCATGGTTTAGTTGTCTTGTTGCCTTGGAGGATGAGTATATTGGTGATTGTTTGGTGTACTAATGATGTAATTTGTTGAGCTTGAGAACTTGATGAGTTTTGTAAAGATGGTGAATGAGTTTTAATTTTGATGTAAAGTTATAATTTGATCTTCTCCTGATTCAATTGGGGATTGAAATTCCCTAATGAAATGAGGTTGTTGATGGTTTGGTATGATGCTCTGCATCATATTGCTAAAGATGATTGTACAGATCAAAGTAGATGGTATTACATTAGTGATGCACATGCAAGTCATCCTTATCAGATTTTCTTGGAAGTGAAGTATACTTGTTGTTTTATCAGAAATTATAGCATTGGAATGAATGATTTTTATGCTTGATGTTTGGCATGCTATTTTTTATTCTTAGGTTTGTTGCTGCACTTCAAAATGGAGAAAGCAGTTAACAAACATGTTTAAAAGAAAAGTGTATATTTTTTTGATTGAGAGGCACACAAATATTGTTCTGAAATCTGCTCTTTTTCCCTATGGTTTTGAATTCACTACTACAACTGATTACAAGGTCACTTCTATGTGTGCATTTATACAAATGTGGTGCAGGAGCACCTAGATCATGTAATGCCTTCAAAAGGCTAGTTGGTCAAATTTATGTGTTCAAGGAAAAAATAACGTGGAAATGCTTTGTAAAGGCTAATTTTAATGTATTAAAGTCATGTACTGAGTCATTAGGTGGTGACTTAAGTATATTTTCAAAATATTGTCAAAAGGTGGGAAAAGTTGTCAAAATGTAATTATACAAAAAAAGAGCATAAATCAAGAATATTAAAAGTTAAGAGGTAGTTGCATTCGATGAAGGAAGAATAAAAGAAGTTTTGCCTTGGTAACCATATATAAAAGAATTTGTAAGGTGATAAAATGGCCATCCATTGTAATTTTGAAGAGTATCTAATAATAGAGTACCTTGTTTTCAGTGATCAATGCTTTTTGTGTGATTTTTCCAATCTTCTGATTCTGTGCAGCACCTAGTAACTTTGTTTCTTGTTAGATATGGATTTCTAGGGATTGGAACTCTTCATAAAATGTGGTTTTGAAGGATCAATTGGAATCTAAGAGTTAGTTGTAGGCTTTTATCTTATGACTGTTGGTATTTCTTAAAGACTGGGTTAGAGAGTGTAGAGGGCAATAAATGGCTACTCCACCAAATTAGATAATGTAGAATGGTGGAGTATGTTAGAATAGGTTGTATTTAGAATGCTTTAAGTGATTTTTGTGTTAGAAGTAGAGGGGAATGTCCGAGTAGAAAATGGGTGATTTTTTTCTCAGTTATTTCTAAGTTTTCTTAATGTAAAATGATGGCTCCATGTTAAAGATTGATGTAATGAGAACTTAAGAAGGTATGGAGATGGTTTATAAGGCTTTTGAAGACTTATAAAAAAAAATTTGAAGCAGTGGTAGAGCCCTAGAAGGTTTGGAGTATACTTCCTCTATAAACCCTCATGCACTTAAGCATTGTCAAGCCTAAAATCAAGGGTTTCATGGTTTACTATTTGTTTGGGTTTATCAGTCCCTAAAAATGATGAAATTTGTAGGTATGTGACCTAACTCAATGCTTCCAAGGGTTGTTAGGTGTTTTCAAGTTGATACAAAGGTAGTTGCTTTGGAAAACTATCTTATTTGGTGCACTTTGGCTGCAGACAGGTTATTGTTTCTCTTATACTTTCCAAAAAAAGTCTATGTGCTTTTGAAGTATGTCAATATGTCGCATAATGGATTCCTAAAAAGGTAAGGATTGTGTGGGGATTCAATAAGGATCTGAGGGTGTACCTGATTTAGTGACTGGTAAAACCTACTAGCTAGAATAGTTGAGTTAACCTATTAGGAAGAAGGTGTGGATGATGTAAAATATAGAGTCAAATCAAATTTAAGATTAAAAAATTAAAAAAATAGTGAAAAATATCTTTATTTTTTCTTTTGTAAACCTACTAATTCCTTTGCTAGTAGGGATTAAGATTACACATCCACCATTTCAAGAAAAATCTTTTAGGTTGTGCATAAGAGACGCAAACTTGGACATAGCTTTTACAAGATCATTCAAAAACCAATTGTCCACAATCCTAGAAAAGACTTGCATACCCACAAAATAACAGTAGAAGAAATATATGTTGCAAGTATTGTTTTCAAGGGAAAAATCCAAAAAAAAGAAAAAATAATTAATCAAAACCCTTAGCCCTTCATCCAAAATAATTTATGGGCAGATTGAAACAATTTTTTAGGGTTTTTTTAAGTTCTCTAAATTTCAAACTTCGTGGATTAAATTCAGTGAACTCGGTGACTTAGGTCTCTACTGATAGAAACAACTAAAGGATGTTCTTACTACCATTTTCAAGTAATCTTTCTTTCCCAAAGAAAACTAAGAAATGTGTTGGACACAGTAGGGTGCTTGTCTTGTTCTTGTCTTGCATCCCATGTTACACAAATGAAACATGCAGTGTCGTTTACAAATTTAAAAGATGGTACACAACAATAGAATACCAGTGTGGCCATTTCACATACCATAGCTAAAGGAAATCCAAGTCATACCTATGTCATGCATACAACTTTTGTAGGTATTTTGGACTTGTCCAAAAGGCCCAACTTGAAGTATAAGCTTCTACAGATATACGAAAAGAATTTTTTGCTTACCATACATGAATAAGAAACATAGAATCATAATAGAAAAGGAATCCAAATCTATTTTCTCACTATAAAGATGATTCCCTAGTCTTACCTATAAAGCTATGTGTTGTTGAGCTTGAGCTAAGACATTCTCTTGGTCTGGTTTTTGTTGACCACTGCTATGAGAAAGAAATAAGATGGCCTTAGTTAGATTGTTAAGAAGTATAGGTTAAAAACAAATAATATAGATTCAACTGTATTATATCCTCATGCATATCTATACCCGGCTATAGCACGACGAATAGTCAAAGTTTTATCTCCCAATTTAGGGAAGCACATGCAATGTCTATCACAACTAGATCCTAATATTTTTGATAAAAGTAATTAGCATCTTGAATATGACAAGAAATAATGATGCTTGTATAAAAGTACTAAAAATGCCATTTCAAATTAAATTTGTTTAGAATTTACAAAAATATCACCATGCAAAAAGGCTCACCTGGTAGACACAAAACCCATAACCTTTTGAATTCCTGGTATCTCTATCTTTACATTCACCTATACTTTCACCTGCGTTCAATGCTAAATTTCAAATCTTTTTCATCTTGTCTACTATGATATCAGAAACAAACTTGAAAACAAATGTGAAAAAATTGAAGGTTCTTATTTAAATTCACCATTCTCATAACTGAATTGCTTGTGTATTCATAGTCACACTAGCATATAATGAAATAATTAGGAATGAATTTATAGTTGTCATCAGTAGGTGGAAAATTAGTTTGAGAACACTAATTATATTGAATCTATTGACATAAACAATGAAAATAGACTATTAATAGACTATTGCCTGTTTTCTTGCTGACGTCCCATGGGTTGAATAAAACGGCAGCTAGGGCATAATATTTTCTACAGATGCTGATCATTAAATAGCCAATATAGTAATCACTTCCCGCCACACCCATTGTAAGTTTTCCTGCTAGAAGAACCTACATATGAGTGCAATGTTGCAGCTATAGCAATAGATGCGTGAGCCAACTCAGAGCCATCAAAAAGATGGGAAAAATCATCAGTTTCAGTTTTAATTTCAGGAAAAGTTGCGGGAAAATCAATTATATTTTTAGGGAAAAGGTATTTTTTCAATATTGTGTTAATTTGAGACAATATAAAATTAAAAAAATAACTTAAATATGTTTAATTTCTATTGTCTTAATTTGAGATAATGTAAATTAAAAAATATAATTTAAATATGTTTAAAATAAAACTAGCAATTGCACCTTGTTGTGCAATGGGTACGCCGAAGAGGTGTAGAATGTCATTAAGAGAAAATTTGGGTCTATTATTTGCATTCATCAAATGGTAGGGTCTCTATCAAATGATATTGTTTGTGTGAAAAAAGTCTCAATGTATTGTGAAGATTTCAATTTTTGTTTTTGCAAGTTTGTTTAAATGTTTAAAAGGATATTTTCTTTTCTTGGTACAAATAAGGACTAACAAAAGTAGAAAATTTTGAAACATTCTAGATCATTGAAGAAACCCGCAATATTAAAAAAAAAAATGCACTCTATGATGGATGTTAAAGGTGCAATAAAGGAACCTAGACAATTGCATTCGAAGGTAGGAACACAAACAAAAACACCAAGTGTAAATTCAATACAATTATCTGATCCAAGAAAGGAAATGAGTAAGATATGATCTAGATTTGATAGGCCTTTTATTTGGTTCTTTGCAACACAGTATTAATAATGTAGTAATGACAAATGGTGTGCAGAGTAATAAGAAAAAGGCTCCTTCGATAATTTCTAGTGAAGTTAGAAATGATGAGCTTCAAAAGTGAATAATTGCACATCCTACAAGTGTGAAAAAACCACTTACTTCAAAGACTCTAATGCAAAATCCTTGCTAGATCAAAGAAATATTTCAATGTTTGTAAAGCCAATACCAAGACTTGTGAACAAATTTGAAGCAAGGTCAGTATAAGTGAGGCCAGTGCCAAAACCCATACTTGTAAAAGTACTAGATAAAATTCACTTGTCCTCTATTTAAAGGTACACAACCAAAACTAACTCACTTCTATTAACATATGTATAATTCTAGTCTCTGCTATCTTATTTTAGTTAATTTACATACTCAACTTTTATATTAAAAATGCCACCTACATTTAATTCATTTTAGTCATTCAACTCACATTAGATATTTTAAAGGAGATGATTTTTATTTTTGAAAGTGTATTCTTGAAACAGATTTTATGTAAGAAATGTATTGTAATATGGGTAAAAAATCATTTAAAAAAAATTGACATTCATAATTAAACATACTTATTCAAATTATACAACATATTTGTATGACATAGACTATTAAATATTACAAATTTATATTTTAAAAAATTAATTTAAATTTACAAATTATAAATAACTTCTTTTTCAATAAGTATTAAGCTAGGTAGAATATAAATGAACTAGAAGATCCAATTTGTATATATAGACATTAAAATGCTAATATTAAAATTTATAATAAGATTTTAAGAAATCAAATTTTTTTATCATTACAAATATACATGAAAACAATTCATATATATTTATTCAAATTTAATATTTATATAATTTACTTTCATATTTATTTTTTAATTAGTATTTATTTGTATATAAACTTGTTTTACCCAAATTAAACAATTATAATTATATTTTAGAAATAGGTATTAATCATTGTACAATATTAATCTTGATATTTAGTCATTTTTATTTCTCTAATATTAGTCATTTATTTAGTCATTTAGTTGTGATTTTACGCGATGGCCAAATTAGTCACTTATAAATGACCAAATTAGTCATTTATTTGTGAAATTCTACTAGTGTTAGCCACGTGACTAAAAATTTTAGTCATGTAGTCATTTATTTTCCAAATTCTACTAGTGTTCCAAGGTATCTTCTTCCATATCTTCATCTCCCCTCTCAACATTCTCTTGTTCATTTTCCTTCTTTGCATTACTAGTTTCCTCTTTAGCATCTTCATTCACATTTTCTCCTTGTATAGATTGGTTTTGGTTTTCTTAAGGAGGATTCTCTAGTATGTATTGAGAAATTTAAATATTTTCTTCATGTACAAGAGGAATAAAACTATCTTCCTTTTTTGTTTATTGACCTGTGATATTCACTCCAAAATTTTCTCCACTTCCTCATCTTTTTGTGCCAATTATTCTATTACCAAACAATCATTATCCTAAATATATTCTCCCTCTACTACATGCTCATGTTGAGAATCAATGTTCTAAGCTCCTTCACTTGTAGTGCTTCCAAAGAAGTGTTATTTGAAATCATACCATATTTTAGTGCAATGTCAAAAAATTTAACAACTATATCCTTTTGTAGCTTCTCAAATTCATTTTCGTCTCTACCCATAAGGGTAGTTACCCTTTGCTTCACTTTGGATTTTGTATCTAGCATAACTTAGCCAGTGCAACTTTGTTTTCCTCAACCATAGAAGCACTAACTTTATCAATTGTGTATTCCTTTACATTTGCATCTTCTTCAATTGCTTTATGTCTTCTCTTCAACAATACATTCCAAAGCTTTGTAGGAATTTTCTTTTCAATATTTTCTATATAAACTTCTAAGACAATGATTTACTTAATTTTAGCCTCAACAATGGTGGAATTTTTTTCCTCATTTACTTCACTATATAGGGTTGTAGTCTCCCCTAACATCTTATAGTACAAAATTTTATTGATCAATGCTTCTAATTTCATCAGAGAGTGAGGTCTTATCATCTCTATTTGTTTTTCTCTTTGCTCCCATATGGAGTTTTTTGGTGGCTTATTTCTTTTATCTTCTCTTGTGATGACATCTTCTTGGTGGCTTCTTTCTAATTCTTTCTCATGTGAACTAATTTTTCTTTCTTTTCTCCCTTGATCTCTTCTTTGTTGTCTATTTCAATAACATCAAATCACTTTCTTTTGACACTAGATTCACCTTGTGAAGCTTCACTTCTCATTTTATACACCAAATGTTGTCCTTCTTCCTCTTCTTCTTCTACATTCATACTTATATTTTTTTCTCTAAAAGCCTTTTTCTTTTTTCTCTTCTTGGAAAGAGTTGCAAGTGGTGTTATTTTAGTGGTTTTCTTCCTCTCATCTCTTGTATTCTACACAAGTAGATAGGGTTTCTCCTTAACCAAATGAATAGAAATTGTTTTATTCTTTTCTCTAATCGAGGACATAGTCCCTAAAGACTTTTGGATAGCAAGTGGGATAGTAGATATCCTACTAATTCTTCTTATGCTTTTTGAACCTTATGTAACACTTGATTATCCCTTAGCCTTTTCTCTTGCATACTGAACTTGTTTCCTTGAGATGCCCATTTCCTCCACATACTTTTCAACCATATTCTCAACATTTTTTCCTTATTATTAGTTTCCTATGTTCCATGTGCACCTCCAAAGACTTTTCTTCGTAGGTTTCATACCTTGTCCTAATTGTATCTTTAGGAGTCTTCAATAAAATATTGAAGAAACTACTAATTTCTTGTTCATTGATTTCATATCGTAAGGCTATAATACACACTATACTTGGTTCTACTACTTCCATTATACACTCATCTATTGATACTAGGAAAGTGATATCATTTTGATATTTTTCAACCATTTTCCTAGGGATTATGTCGATTTCATGCATTATCTTTTAAAAAACTACACATAAATTAGAAAGTGCCTCATTTTGTGCCTCCCCATCACCAAGTCCACTCATATAGTCTTTGATTTAATAAGAAATGGGTCTACCTTTTAGCTATGTCACACTTTGAGTTCCAGGAAGTTTCTTTAGGAAGTAGAAAAGTAAAAACATAACTAGGGTTCCATACTTAAATGCATACTTCTTCTCCTTTGCTTGCTTGAAATTATCAATCAATTTTTTTCTTAACAACTCACAAAGATTATAGTCACCACCTTTTTGAACCATTCATATTCCACATTGATTATAATGGAAGATACAAAGATTTCTCAATTTTTGAAATGAATTTCATAACAAATCATCATTTTTGCATATCCCATAGCTAGATTTATAATGATATTTACAGCTAAAACTCTCTTATCATAACTTGCACCTATGAGTTCCATTACAACCTCATTCTTGATTGATTTCAAAATAGGAACAAGTTCAGTGGAGCATAGACTTGTAGCCTCTCTTATCACCTCCTTTATTATCAATCTAGCCATGTCAGTCCAAATAAACTTATCATGAATTTTTATTAGTGCAATCCTAAACCATTTATGATCAAAATAAAATTTGGAAGCTGTTTCCATACATCAAGCTTCTTTGTGACTAGGTTTTAGAATTATGGTTCTAGGGAAAAATCTTCTCTAGTAAGCTCATTTACCCATAAATCCGCTAGCTTACTGTGATCATATTATTCAATTTTTGCATGAATGTAAATCCTTATACCCTCTATCGACAAAAACCCCTATGAAAAAATAAAAAATCACTTGATGCATCATCTTCTAAAAATTTTGTAGGGTATTTCTTGAATCTGAGTTGTGGGTTAGATCAAAAACCTCAATAACCCTTGGTGTAGCAATTGAAAATGAATTCAATTTTTTTTCATAAAAGCTTTCTATGAAACTAGGGAATACAAAATATTGTAAATACCTTTACTTCATTTTTCATTAGGGTTCACACTCACCAAATCACAAGTCACCTTTGATCACTCTCAAATAAATTATTTGCTACTTTGATATTCTCAAATGATTTTTTAAATGAATTTTCCTAAGTGGTCACTTTATGACACTTCAAAACTAACCTAATTTTGTATTAAATGCTTCAAACAATAAAGCTGGAAACCCTTTATTTGTATGCATAGTCAACTTCTTATGCTCTACAAAATTTTGAATTGTCATATTTTCTTCTGCAATCTTCACCAATAGATGAAGCATGTCGATCTATGTCACATATCTTTGTGTTGAGGCTGCAGACATGGAAAATATACTAACACACTTGATCCTAATTACTAATGTTGTTTGTCCTGAATCATCTTCTTAGGTTGGCATCATCTTTCATCCCTTAATTGAATAAATCATTATTTATCTGATTAAGTCATTCTTTCCTATTAATTAAATTAATCAATCTGATTTAATTTACCCTATGTCTCTATTTAATTAAATAATTCATTTTATTTAATTAAATCTCTAAATTCATCCTATTAAATTGAATAAATTAAACCTTATTTAATTTAATCTAACATCATCCCCTTTTAGTTAAATAAATCAAAATATTTATTTAATTAAAGTCTAAGTCATATTCCTCTCAACTTTGATTTAAATCAACCCAAAAATATAAATCAAATTGTCACATCATCTAATCTCCTATTAAATTGATCAAATCTAGATTAATTTAATCCTAATCACCTAAGCTCTAGATATTTTGCCACTTGCACATCAAAATACATTTAATTGATTTATTAAATCTATATTTTCTCTCAACATGGCATCTTTAGGGGAATATTCCTCCAAGTTTGAAAATCCCTCCAAGTAGATTTGTCCTTCCAACAAAGCATTTATCTCCTCTTACATGTCCTTGTTCATTGAGCCAAGTAGTATTTAAGTCATTTTCTTTCCCTCTCCAAGAAGTCATTTCATGAATTTCAAAAGCCACATAATATCATTTATTGGTTCATTCATTAAAATGTGCTCAAGCTTCCTCCATTCAAACCTTGATAAGTGGCACTTGGCCATTGGATGTTGAATGATCCCACATTGCTTCATTTTTCTCATTCCTCCATCTTGTGTTTCTATAAATAGAAAGCTCTTCTTCTCATTTGGGATCCACAACTTAGAGAAAAGTTACTATTTTCACATTTAGAGCAATTTCATCCATTTTCGTAAGCATTTTCCATTATCATAGCTAGGTTATTGCATATTTTATCAAGGAATCACATTGTTCTACATCATCAAGTGGATCAATATTCATAAAGCTTGCAAAGGAGTTGGAAAAGGGCCAATTTACACATCAAATTAGCACAAATTCCCCCATGGGATTGAGAGTTTGCATGCTTAAATAGAATTTAATTGCTTTTCTTGTTTTGTTCTTCATTTCTTTCCTATTTTGAGCATTGTAGATGAATTTCGGGGAATCTTATTTCTAACTTGCATCTAGATATAATAGTGTGTTTGTTTTCTATGTTTGTGTAGGTCTAGGATTGGGGTTCACATTTTGGTGCTAGAAGGAAGGTGAATCTGAATGATTTTATCAAGTTTTTTTGAAAAATTCTATGCTTTTTTGTGTTTTTTTTTTGCAGCTTACAAGAAACTCAATCATTGACAGTCAAGTGATGCTATATAGCACCACTCCACCTAAAAGTCCATCTCACTTGAGTCTTCAATCAAAAAAATCTAAATTCCCAACCTGTCTACCACCTTTCCCAAATTCACACCCACAAATAGGAGCATCAATCATGGGTCTATGTTTCATCATGAGTGCCACTCTTAGCCATCAATGGAAGCAGGCTGGAATCCATTGACTGTTCCAACAATTCTCAATTCCTAATGGATTGAAATTAACTGAAATAGTAGGGTAAAGGCAGGTCTTGGATATCTGACATGTCTTTTTCCACTTTGATTATTTGGACTCCTAATTTGTTTTTAGGCTCTATGTTGCAATGTTAACCATTTTTTTCTTTTTTTCTTGATCAAAGTGAGGAAAGTAAATAAAGAACAAATATTCTCCATGTCATCATTAGCTCATTATATCTAGTGTTTTTAAACACTTTGGGAGAACTTATAATCCCTTTCTAAGGATTTTATTACCTTCATGCTCTTAGGACACACTAAATTTATTTTGAGCTCTAAAAAGAACACTACAAAAGTTTTTATTTTTGCTACAAAAGGTTAAAAAGAACATTAGGAAAACTTACTAGATTTTTTTTAAGGTTAACAATTGAACAAGACAACTTTCATCTATCCTTTTGGTGCTTTAAAAAATAATCTAATCATTGCTTTGAGGATTTAAAATGAACATGTGCATCATTTTTTTGTAATCACTTACCCAAAATAATATAATCTAAAAGACATATGTGCTTCTCTCACACCTCATGATGATCTTGAGAATCAAAAGGCTTTTGATGATCTTAAGTTGTGTCAGTGATTGCTTCCACATTTTATTTGGGATTAAAAATTGAACAAATCTTGCGAGTGTGAGTGGTGCATATTGCAGTGTTCTCCCTTCTTTTTTCAATAAAGTTTGATCGAAATACAAATATTCTTTCTTTCTTTTTTTTTATCTTAGAGGGCCTTCCTTGTGGGAAAAATTAATCACCCAAGGGAAAAAACCAACTAGGAACACACAAAATCCAATGACTTCCAACCATTATATAAGTGTGGGTTCTCGAGGAAAGTTTGAGAATCATGAGGATCTTTCCGACAAGAAGGGCATCAATGGTATCTTGCCACATGGATGGTCCCCCACAAATGGAATGCCTACATCAAAACCTCTTGCTAGGAAATTCCAAAATCCTAAACTATTTGTTGGTACAAGAACAGTCATTCTAAAGCCACCCCACATTATTACAGCTTTTAGTAGAGATGAGAAATATTCCATGGGAGTTTCATGGGTATTGATGCTTGTTTGAACTAAGAAGTGTGTGTCTTGGAGGGGAGCTAGTGTGGTAAAGCATCTAATAATTTTCTAAGAGTAAGCATAGCTGGATTTATCTAAGTGGGAACCCAACAAATATTATCTTTTTATCCTAGGATTGTGCATGTTCTTCGAATCAAAAACACTTTTCTTGGATCTCAAAAAATTTGAAAACAAACATTCAGAAAATCTTCAAAATTTCAAACCCTTTGGAGGAAATAAATACCTTTGATGAATCTAAGTACTCTTGCTTGCCCTTGGGATTTTATCCTTAGAGGCTTCTAATTATTTAGATTTAATCATCATTTGTTTTCACTGAAGTCAACATTAGGAAAATTTTTCCTTAATTTCCTTGATTCCTCACATAATGGACTTTGTGGGATGATAAGAAATTAGGAAATTAGAAATTTAGTTTGAAAATATAATCAAGAGAGTGTTTGGGGTAAAAAGAACTCATCAAGAAAAGTTAAGAACACTTGAACCTGAAACATGTGTTCTTCAAATGATTTACCACAAAATAAAAATCTAGAAACCAAAGTTCAAAAATATTAGTCCAAAAGCCCATGAAGAACGTATTTCAGGGCTTT
>CM021101.1:48690020-48730080 GCA_007115665.2 Sequoiadendron giganteum | reverse complement strand
ATAAAAACTTTTGTAGTGTTCTTTTTAGAGCTCAAAATAAATTTAGTGTGTCCTAAGAGCATGAAGGTAATAAAATCCTTAGAAAGGGATTATAAGTTCTCCCAAAGTGTTTAAAAACACTAGATATAATGAGCTAATGATGACATGGAGAATATTTGTTCTTTATTTACTTTCCTCACTTTGATCAAGCCAACCTGCAAAAAATGGTTAACATTGCAACATAGAGCCTAAAAACAAATTAGGAGTCCAAATAATCAAAGTGGAAAAAAGAACATGTCAAAATATCCAAAATTCTACCTTTTACCCTACTTTAGTGGTACAATCCGTGGGTGTGGTGTTGTTTGGAATGATCAATGGTTCAATATAGCACCATTGATGACTAAGAGTGGCACTCTGTAGTAAAACATAGACCACAATTGATGCTCTATTTGACCAGTGGCGTACTTTGGAATTTGGAAAGGTCGTGGTTGAGTTTGAAATTTGAATTTTTGGGGTGGGAAGACTCCAGCGGTGGACTTTGAAAATTGGAGTGGTGCTATATAGCATCACTTGACTGTCAATGATTGAGTTTCTTGTAAGCTGCAAAAAAAAAACACAAAAAAGCATAGAATTTTTCAAAAAAACTTGATAAAATCATTCAGATTCACCTTCCTTCTAGCACCAAAATGTGAACCCCAATCCTAGACCTACACAAACATAGAAAACAAACACACTATTATATCTAGATGCAAGTTAGAAATAAGATTCCCCGAAATTCATCTACAATGCTCAAAATAGGAAAGAAATGAAGAACAAAACAAGAAAAGCAATTAAATTCTATTTAAGCATGCAAACTCTCAATCCCATGGGGGAATTTGTGCTAATTTGATGTGTAAATTGGCCCTTTTCCAACTCCTTTGCAAGCTTTATGAATATTGATCCACTTGATGATGTAGAACAATGTGATTCCTTGATAAAATATGCAATAACCTAGCTATGATAATGGAAAATGCTTACGAAAATGGATGAAATTGCTCTAAATGTGAAAATAGTAACTTTTCTCTAAGTTGTGGATCCCAAATGAGAAGAAGAGCTTTCTATTTATAGAAACACAAGATGGAGGAATGAGAAAAATGAAGCAATGTGGGATCATTCAACATCCAATGGCCAAGTGCCACTTATCAAGGTTTGAATGGAGGAAGCTTGAGCACATTTTAATGAATGAACCAATAAATGATATTATGTGGCTTTTGAAATTCATGAAATGACTTCTTGGAGAGGGAAAGAAAATGACTTAAATACTACTTGGCTCAATGAACAAGGACATGTAAGAGGAGATAAATGCTTTGTTGGAAGGACAAATCTACTTGGAGGGATTTTCAAACTTGGAGGAATATTCCCCTAAAGATGCCATGTTGAGAGAAAATATAGATTTAATAAATCAATTAAATGTATTTTGATGTGCAAGTGGCAAAATATCTAGAGCTTAGGTGATTAGGATTAAATTAATCTAGATTTGATCAATTTAATAGGAGATTAGATGATGTGACAATTTGATTTATATTTTTGGGTTGATTTAAATCAAAGTTGAGAGGAATATGACTTAGACTTTAATTAAATAAATATTTTGATTTATTTAACTAAAAGGGGATGATGTTAGATTAAATTAAATAAGGTTTAATTTATTCAATTTAATAGGATGAATTTAGAGATTTAATTAAATAAAATGAATTATTTAATTAAATAGAGACATAGGGTAAATTAAATCATATTGATTAATTTAATTAATAGGAAAGAATGACTTAATCAGATAAATAATGATTTATTCAATTAAGGGATGAAAGATGATGCCAACCTAAGAAGATGATTCAGGACAAAACAACATTAGTAATTAGGATCAAGTGTGTCAGTATATTTTCCATGTCTGCAGCCTCAACACAAAGATATGTGACATAGATCGACATGCTTCATCTATTGGTGAAGATTGCAGAAGAAAATATGACAATTCAAAATTTTGTAGAGCATAAGAAGTTGACTATGCATACAAATAAAGGGTTTCCAGCTTTATTGTTTGAAGCATTTAATACAAAATTAGGTTAGTTTTGAAGTGTCATAAAGTGACCACTTAGGAAAATTCATTTAAAAAATCATTTGAGAATATCAAAGTAGCAAATAATTTATTTGAGAGTGATCAAAGGTGACTTGTGATTTGGTGAGTGTGAACCCTAATGAAAAATGAAGTAAAGGTATTTACAATATTTTGTATTCCCTAGTTTCATAGAAAGCTTTTATGAAAAAAAATTGAATTCATTTTCAATTGCTACACCAAGGGTTATTGAGGTTTTTGATCTAACCCACAACTCAGATTCAAGAAATACCCTACAAAATTTTTAGAAGATGATGCATCAAGTGATTTTTTATTTTTTCATAGGGGTTTTTGTCGATAGAGGGTATAAGGATTTACATTCATGCAAAAATTGAATAATATGATCACAGTAAGCTAGCGGATTTATGGGTAAATGAGCTTACTAGAGAAGATTTTTCCCTAGAACCATAATTCTAAAACCTAGTCACAAAGAAGCTTGATGTATGGAAACAGCTTCCAAATTTTATTTTGATCATAAATGGTTTAGGATTGCACTAATAAAAATTCATGATAAGTTTATTTGGACTGACATGGCTAGATTGATAATAAAGGAGGTGATAAGAGAGGCTACAAGTCTATGCTCCACTGAACTTGTTCCTATTTTGAAATCAATCAAGAATGAGGTTGTAATGGAACTCATAGGTGCAAGTTATGATAAGAGAGTTTTAGCTGTAAATATCATTATAAATCTAGCTATGGGATATGCAAAAATGATGATTTGTTATGAAATTCATTTCAAAAATTGAGAAATCTTTGTATCTTCCATTATAATCAATGTGGAATATGAATGGTTCAAAAAGGTGGTGACTATAATCTTTGTGAGTTGTTAAGAAAAAAATTGATTGATAATTTCAAGCAAGCAAAGGAGAAGAAGTATGCATTTAAGTATGGAACCCTAGTTATGTTTTTACTTTTCTACTTCCTAAAGAAACTTCCTGGAACTCAAAGTGTGACATAGCTAAAAGGTAGACCCATTTCTTATTAAATCAAAGACTATATGAGTGGACTTGGTGATGGGGAGGCACAAAATGAGGCACTTTCTAATTTATGTGTAGTTTTTTAAAAGATAATGCATGAAATCGACATAATCCCTAGGAAAATGGTTGAAAAATATCAAAATGATATCACTTTCCTAGTATCAATAGATGAGTGTATAATGGAAGTAGTAGAACCAAGTATAGTGTGTATTATAGCCTTACGATATGAAATCAATGAACAAGAAATTAGTAGTTTCTTCAATATTTTATTGAAGACTCCTAAAGATACAATTAGGACAAGGTATGAAACCTACGAAGAAAAGTCTTTGGAGGTGCACATGGAACATAGGAAACTAATAATAAGGAAAAAATGTTGAGAATATGGTTGAAAAGTATGTGGAGGAAATGGGCATCTCAAGGAAACAAGTTCAGTATGCAAGAGAAAAGGCTAAGGGATAATCAAGTGTTACATAAGGTTCAAAAAGCATAAGAAGAATTAGTAGGATATCTACTATCCCACTTGCTATCCAAAAGTCTTTAGGGACTATGTCCTCGATTAGAGAAAAGAATAAAACAATTTCTATTCATTTGGTTAAGGAGAAACCCTATCTACTTGTGTAGAATACAAGAGATGAGAGGAAGAAAACCACTAAAATAACACCACTTGCAACTCTTTCCAAGAAGAGAAAAAAGAAAAAGGCTTTTAGAGAAAAAAATATAAGTATGAATGTAGAAGAAGAAGAGGAAGAAGGACAACATTTGGTGTATAAAATGAGAAGTGAAGCTTCACAAGGTGAATCTAGTGTCAAAAGAAAGTGATTTGATGTTATTGAAATAGACAACAAAGAAGAGATCAAGGGAGAAAAGAAAGAAAAATTAGTTCACATGAGAAAGAATTAGAAAGAAGCCACCAAGAAGATGTCATCACAAGAGAAGATAAAAGAAATAAGCCACCAAAAAACTCCATATGGGAGCAAAGAGAAAAACAAATAGAGATGATAAGACCTCACTCTCTGATGAAATTAGAAGCATTGATCAATAAAATTTTGTACTATAAGATGTTAGGGGAGACTACAACCCTATATAGTGAAGTAAATGAGGAAAAAAATTCCACCATTGTTGAGGCTAAAATTAAGTAAATCATTGTCTTAGAAGTTTATATAGAAAATATTGAAAAGAAAATTCCTACAAAGCTTTGGAATGTATTGTTGAAGAGAAGACATAAAGCAATTGAAGAAGATGCAAATGTAAAGGAATACACAATTGATAAAGTTAGTGCTTCTATGGTTGAGGAAAACAAAGTTGCACTGGCTAAGTTATGCTAGATACAAAATCCAAAGTGAAGCAAAGGGTAACTACCCTTATGGGTAGAGACGAAAATGAATTTGAGAAGCTACAAAAGGATATAGTTGTTAAATTTTTTGACATTGCACTAAAATATGGTATGATTTCAAATAACACTTCTTTGGAAGCACTACAAGTGAAGGAGCTTAGAACATTGATTCTCAACATGAGCATGTAGTAGAGGGAGAATATATTTAGGATAATGATTGTTTGGTAATAGAATAATTGGCACAAAAAGATGAGGAAGTGGAGAAAATTTTGGAGTGAATATCACAGGTCAATAAACAAAAAAGGAAGATAGTTTTATTCCTCTTGTACATGAAGAAAATATTTAAATTTCTCAATACATACTAGAGAATCCTCCTTAAGAAAACCAAAACCAATCTATAGAAGGAGAAAATGTGAATGAAGATGCTAAAGAGGAAACTAGTAATGCCAAGAAGGAAAATGAACAAGAGAATGTTGAGAGGGGAGATGAAGATATGGAAGAAGATACCTTGGAACACTAGTAGAATTTGGAAAATAAATGACTACATGACTAAAATTTTTAGTCATGTGGCTAATACTAGTAGAATTTCACAAATAAATGACTAATTTGGTCATTTATAAGTGACTAATTTGGCCATCACGTAAAATCACAACTAAATGACTAAATAAATGACTAATATTAGAGAAATAAAAATGACTAAATATCAAGATTAATATTGTACAATGATTAATACCTATTTCTAAAATATAATTATAATTGTTTAATTTGGGTAAAACAAGTTTATATACAAATAAATACTAATTAAAAAATAAATATGAAAGTAAATTATATAAATAGTAAATTTGAATAAATATATATGAATTGTTTTCATGTATATTTGTAATGATAAAAAAAATTGATTTCTTAAAATCTTATTATGAATTTTAATATTAGCATTTTAATGTCTATATATACAAATTGGATCTTCTAGTTCATTTATATTCTACCTAGCTTAATACTTATTGAAAAAGAAGTTATTTATAATTTGTAAATTTAAATTAATTTTTTAAAATATAAATTTGTAATATTTAATAGTCTATGTCATACAAATATGTTGTATAATTTGAATAAGTATGTTTAATTATGAATGTCAATTTTTTTTAAATGATTTTTTACCCATATTACAATACATTTCTTACATAAAATCTGTTTCAAGAATACACTTTCAAAAATAAAAATCATCTCCTTTAAAATATCTAATGTGAGTTGAATGACTAAAATGAATTAAATGTAGGTGGCATTTTTAATATAAAAGTTGAGTATGTAAATTAACTAAAATAAGATAGCAGAGACTAGAATTATACATATGTTAATAGAAGTGAGTTAGTTTTGGTTGTGTACCTTTAAATAGAGGACAAGTGAATTTTATCTAGTACTTTTACAAGTATGGGTTTTGGCACTGGCCTCACTTATACTGACCTTGCTTCAAATTTGTTCACAAGTCTTGGTATTGGCTTTACAAACATTGAAATATTTCTTTGATCTAGCAAGGATTTTGCATTAGAGTCTTTGAAGTAAGTGGTTTTTTCACACTTGTAGGATGTGCAATTATTCACTTTTGAAGCTCATCATTTCTAACTTCACTAGAAATTATCGAAGGAGCCTTTTTCTTATTACTCTGCACACCATTTGTCATTACTACATTATTAATACTGTGTTGCAAAGAACCAAATAAAAGGCCTATCAAATCTAGATCATATCTTACTCATTTCCTTTCTTGGATCAGATAATTGTATTGAATTTACACTTGGTGTTTTTGTTTGTGTTCCTACCTTCGAATGCAATTGTCTAGGTTCCTTTATTGCACCTTTAACATCCATCATAGAGTGCATTTTTTTTTTTAATATTGCGGGTTTCTTCAATGATCTAGAATGTTTCAAAGTTTTCTAGTTTTGTTAGTCCTTATTTGTACCAAGAAAAGAAAATATCCTTTTAAACATTTAAACAAACTTGCAAAAACAAAAATTGAAATCTTCACAATACATTGAGACTTTTTTCACACAAACAATATCATTTTATAGAGACCCTACCATTTGATGAATGCAAATAATAGACCCAAATTTTCTCTTAATGACATTCTACACCTCTTCGGCGTACCCATTGCACAACAAGATGCAATTGCTAGTTTTATTTTAAACATATTTAAATTATATTTTTTAATTTACATTATCTCAAATTAAGACAATACAAATTAAACATATTTAAGTTATTTTTTTAATTTTATATTGTCTCAAATTAACACAATATTGAAAAAATACCTTTTCCCTAAAAATATAATTGATTTTCCCGCAACTTTTCCTGAAATTAAAACTGAAACTGATGATTTTTCCCATCTTTTTGATGGCTCTGAGTTGGCTCACGCATCTATTGCTATAGCTGCAACATTGCACTCATATGTAGGTTCTTCTAGCAGGAAAACTTACAATGGGTGTGGCGGGAAGTGATTACTATATTGGCTATTTAATGATCAGCATCTGTAGAAAATATTATGCCCTAGCTGCCGTTTTATTCAACCCATGGGACGTCAGCAAGAAAACAGGCAATAGTCTATTAATAGTCTATTTTCATTGTTTATGTCAATAGATTCAATATAATTAGTGTTCTCAAACTAATTTTCCACCTACTGATGACAACTATAAATTCATTCCTAATTATTTCATTATATGCTAGTGTGACTATGAATACACAAGCAATTCAGTTATGAGAATGGTGAATTTAAATAAGAACCTTCAATTTTTTCACATTTGTTTTCAAGTTTGTTTCTGATATCATAGTAGACAAGATGAAAAAGATTTGAAATTTAGCATTGAACGCAGGTGAAAGTATAGGTGAATGTAAAGATAGAGATACCCAGAATTCAAAAGGTTATTGGTTTTGTGTCTACCAGGTGAGCCTTTTTGCATGGTGATATTTTTGTAAATTCTGAACAAATTTAATTTGAAATGGCATTTACAGTACTTTTATACAAGCATCATTATTTCCTGTCATATTCAAGATGCTAATTACTTTTATCAAAAATATTAGGATCTAGTTGTGATAGACATTGCATGTGCTTCCCTAAATTGGGAGATAAAACTTTGACTATTTGTCGTGCTATAGCCGGGTATAGATATGCATAAGGATATAATATAGTTGAATCTATATTATTTGTTTTTCACCTATACTTCTTAACATCTAACTAAGGCCATCTTATTTCTTTCTCATAGCAGTGGTCAACAAAAACCAGACTAAGAGAATGTCTTAGCTCAAGCTCAACAACACATAGCTTTACAAGTAAGACTAGGGAATCATCTTTATAGTGAGAAAATAGATTTGGATTCCTTTTCTATTATGATTCTATGTTTCTTATTCATGTATGGTAAGCAAAAAATTCTTTTCGTATATCTGTAGAAGCTTATACTTCAAGTTGGGCCTTTTGGACAAGTCCAAAATACCTACAAAAGTTGTATGCATGACATAGGTATGACTTGGATTTCCTTCAGCTATGGTATGTGAAATGGCCACACTAGTATTCTATTGTTGTGTACCATATTTTAAATTTGTAAACGACACTGCATGTTTCATTTGTGTAACATGGGATGCAAGACAAGAACAAGACAAGCACCCTACTGTGTCCAACACATTTCTTAGTTTTCTTTGGGAAAGAAAGATTACTTGAAAATGGTAGTAAGAACATCCTTTAGTTGTTTCTATCAGTAGAGACCTAAGTCACCGAGTTCACTGAATTTAATCCACGAAGTTTGAAATTTAGAGAACTTAAAAAAACCCTAAAAAATTGTTTCAATCTGCCCATAAATTATTTTGGATGAAGGGCTAAGGGTTTTGATTAATTATTTTTTCTTTTTTTTGGATTTTTCCCTTGAAAACAATACTTGCAACATATATTTCTTCTACTGTTATTTTGTGGGTATGCAAGTCTTTTCTAGGATTGTGGACAATTGGTTTTTGAATGATCTTGTAAAAGCTATGTCCAAGTTTGCGTCTCTTATGCACAACCTAAAAGATTTTTCTTGAAATGGTGGATGTGTAATCTTAATCCCTACTAGCAAAGGAATTAGTAGGTTTACAAAAGAAAAAATAAAGATATTTTTCACTATTTTTTTAATTTTTTAATCTTAAATTTGATTTGACTCTATATTTTACATCCACAAATTCACCCTTCCTAGCAGTTAACTCACTATTCTAGCTAGTAGGTTTTACCAGTCACTAAATCAGGTACACCCTCAGATCCTTATTGAATCCCCACACAATCCTTACCTTTTTAGGAATCCATTATGCGACATATTGACATACTTCAAAAGCACATAGACTTTTTTTGGAAAGTATAAGAGAAACAATAACCTGTCTGCAGCCAAAGTGCACCAAATAAGATAGTTTTCCAAAGCAACTACCTTTGTATCAACTTGAAAACACCTAACAACCCTTGGAAGCATTGAGTTAGGTCACATACCTACAAATTTCATCATTTTTAGGGACTGATAAACCCAAACAAATAGTAAACCATGAAACCCTTGATTTTAGGCTTGACAATGCTTAAGTGCATGAGGGTTTATAGAGGAAGTATACTCCAAACCTTCTAGGGCTCTACCACTGCTTCAAATTTTTTTTTATAAGTCTTCAAAAGCCTTATAAACCATCTCCATACCTTCTTAAGTTCTCATTACATCAATCTTTAACATGGAGCCATCATTTTACATTAAGAAAACTTAGAAATAACTGAGAAAAAAATCACCCATTTTCTACTCGGACATTCCCCTCTACTTCTAACACAAAAATCACTTAAAGCATTCTAAATACAACCTATTCTAACATACTCCACCATTCTACATTATCTAATTTGGTGGAGTAGCCATTTATTGCCCTCTACACTCTCTAACCCAGTCTTTAAGAAATACCAACAGTCATAAGATAAAAGCCTACAACTAACTCTTAGATTCCAATTGATCCTTCAAAACCACATTTTATGAAGAGTTCCAATCCCTAGAAATCCATATCTAACAAGAAACAAAGTTACTAGGTGCTGCACAGAATCAGAAGATTGGAAAAATCACACAAAAAGCATTGATCACTGAAAACAAGGTACTCTATTATTAGATACTCTTCAAAATTACAATGGATGGCCATTTTATCACCTTACAAATTCTTTTATATATGGTTACCAAGGCAAAACTTCTTTTATTCTTCCTTCATCGAATGCAACTACCTCTTAACTTTTAATATTCTTGATTTATGCTCTTTTTTTGTATAATTACATTTTGACAACTTTTCCCACCTTTTGACAATATTTTGAAAATATACTTAAGTCACCACCTAATGACTCAGTACATGACTTTAATACATTAAAATTAGCCTTTACAAAGCATTTCCACGTTATTTTTTCCTTGAACACATAAATTTGACCAACTAGCCTTTTGAAGGCATTACATGATCTAGGTGCTCCTGCACCACATTTGTATAAATGCACACATAGAAGTGACCTTGTAATCAGTTGTAGTAGTGAATTCAAAACCATAGGGAAAAAGAGCAGATTTCAGAACAATATTTGTGTGCCTCTCAATCAAAAAAATATACACTTTTCTTTTAAACATGTTTGTTAACTGCTTTCTCCATTTTGAAGTGCAGCAACAAACCTAAGAATAAAAAATAGCATGCCAAACATCAAGCATAAAAATCATTCATTCCAATGCTATAATTTCTGATAAAACAACAAGTATACTTCACTTCCAAGAAAATCTGATAAGGATGACTTGCATGTGCATCACTAATGTAATACCATCTACTTTGATCTGTACAATCATCTTTAGCAATATGATGCAGAGCATCATACCAAACCATCAACAACCTCATTTCATTAGGGAATTTCAATCCCCAATTGAATCAGGAGAAGATCAAATTATAACTTTACATCAAAATTAAAACTCATTCACCATCTTTACAAAACTCATCAAGTTCTCAAGCTCAACAAATTACATCATTAGTACACCAAACAATCACCAATATACTCATCCTCCAAGGCAACAAGACAACTAAACCATGCATCCCTATTATTAGCCCAATACCAAACCATCAAACCACTGTTTATAACATAATTTTAACTGAAAAGAACCTTTTCACACTCACAATGCACTGTATTATCAAAGTCTTCCATTTTAGCAATCTAACATGCACCAATTCACTCATTGTTCCACTTACCTTACAAGGCACATCAACAAAAATCCTCACCTTTTTGCTATAACTAGTTATTAGTCCTTCAAGACATCAATTTCATCATGTTTTAAAAGAAATAACCCACACAACTCTGTCCATTTTAAACTTACTATTCTTTCTATAGTCAAGCCATCATTCATGCATATATTTTTATCTTTGCTCGCAACTCCAAAAACATCAAATCTATCTCCTAGACCCTATCCAAACATGGAGTCATATGTAACAACATCAACAAAGAAATTTCCAAATGTTTACAAGCTTTCCTTTCACTATTCCAATAGATTCACTATTTTGAGCAATCAAACAAGCATACTCTTAGTAGGTCAATAAACCCTTAAATCAAGTGAATAATTTTCATTCATTTTGTATATCCACATTCCCAATGTACATTCAAGAGCAATTTTTAACACATCATAACATATCAAAAGTTGGTAGTAGCTTGTCATAAAGAAATTACTAGATTCTGAATTGTTCGCTAGAAAGGGCTACTAATTTAGGCCTAAATTACCAATAAAGTGCTCAAAGTTTATCACCAAAATACCAAAGGATTGAAAATAGTCATTCATCATGTCACAAAACTGAAGAATCAAACATTTTTAGCGACAGAAAGGCTCCATAAATCACTGTTCCAAAAAAACCCCTATATTATGCACAAATCAAGTCCTACAAAGGAGGGTTTGTTGAATAAGTTACTTACAAACGTTAAATACTCCTACCACCACCAAAAACACCATGGAAATATCCTGCATAAGCTTTATAAACTTATCACCCACCTTCATGCATGCCTTTATATCAATTGCCACCTTGGAGCCATTGACTTCTATTGGGAAAACTCTATTTTTTCCCATGAAATAGCAGCATACAACCCAAAATCTCACCTTCCCTTGTACATTAAGCACACATTTTAATTCAAACAATTAAAAAAAATCCATTCAATTGATCTAACTGGTCCTACATTGATGGAATGTCCAACTTTCCTTTAAAGGACTCTCACAACCCTATTTGAGGGTTGCAGACTGAACATCACTAAATGCACTCAAACTGATGATATTTTTGGTGGATTCCCTCCTAATTGGATTTAAATGAAAGATCACTCTCTGATCTATAAAAAACTATAAGATTTAAAGGCCTAAACTACTACACCAATTTTACAAGTGAATGAAATCAAGAAGAAACTCATAAATTTATAGAAACATGGTACTTTTATTGATCTCAGATCTTCAATATTACAAAACCTGTAGTTTTCCCTGCTTTCACAAATGCTTTATAGATGTTTCAAATAGTTAAGGCAACTGCCTTTTGAAATCCAATGATCTATCCCTTGATTTTCTTGATTTTCTTGCTCTTTTTCACATATTTGACAATATCACAAGTTTTGTATTTTCTCATCTCTTTGACTACCTTAGACTTATTACATGGCTTTAATATATTCAAATTAGTCTTTACATAGCCTTGACACATCATTTTAGGCTTGAACACATAAATTTGACAAATTATCCTTTTCAAGGCATTTCACGATGAAGGTGCTCCTGCACCACAATATCTTGTTGCTTTTCATCTTGAGGACCTCTCACATAAGCAACATAGTGACCACCTCTCATATTGCCCAAATGTTCCACAACTCCAGTCAAGCTATATATGGAGCTTTCTTTTTCAATACACTTGGGATCAAGATAAGGGCTTAAATCAAGATTGTCTTAGAATGCAACATGGCCACTCAGTTTGCTTAAACAACCGTGCAAATCTTGTGTAAATATCTTTACATGTACTTTTAAAACATTTGGAGCTGATGAAGAGCATCATACCAAAACCATCAACAACCTCATTTCATTAGGGTAAATCAAACTCCAATTGAATTAGGAGAAGATCAAATTGAAAAAGCAACTTTGTTCACTAAAACTTTTCATCAATTTCACTTCTTTACCCAACAAGATCCAACAAATTCTTTGATCAATCACAATGCATCAACAAGCCAAAACACTACATAAGCAATCCATCTTTGTATTAGACTCAAAATCCTCTTAACCATCATCAATTGAACAAGAATAAAACAAAAACCTGATTGAAAACTCTGAATCCATCCAATCATGCATCCATTTACCCTTCATTGTAACTGGTGCAAGGGCACCAAGGCCAACTCATGCAAAAGGAGGTTAAGTGATTAGGTGTCTTGTTTTCTTGAGTACTTTCGGACTCAATAAGGTCCTTTGAGACCATATTCAATGTATTGGGAGTCCTAGGGGGTTAAACTTGCAAAATAATGTAAAGATGTCAAAATTATGTATTTGTAAAAGTGCAAAATGCACATGGAGGGAATACCAAAGGTCATAAGGTAGTTAGAGTAGTCTCATTCATTGAAAGAAGTTGGAATTTTATAAGTCATGTTGTCAATGTATTTAAAAGGCCTTGTATATAGTTGAGAAGGCATGGGTCATTGTACATCAATTTTTGAATTAATAAGAGCATTAGGTTCTACATATTCTCACAGAAAATCACTATGTTCAGGCTATGTACGGCCTTGTATAGGAAGGGAGAGATGTGTGGATATTTTTAATTGATGGTATAGTCAATCACCTTCCATCTCCTTTTTGTTTCATGCGTTTTGGTACTGTTTGGAGTTAGATATTGTGAATTCTCTGAAAATTACCAATACCCTGACCTAGGGTAAACAATGAGGGCTAAATTTGAATTTCTTCCAGTCTAACTGTGGAAACCTCCTACAAATTGGTGGATAGATGGTTACTAGTATATTATAACATATTTTATAAGTTGCATGGTGTAAGGGTAAGGGTGAAGAGAGTAATATTTCATTTTCTCACTATAAATTTGTGTCTCAGTCTAGGGACAGGGCAGTCAAGAGAATTTTGGTTTATGGTTTTATAAAAATCATTTGAGAACACAATTTTAATGATCTAATAATCATGTGAAGGTCAAATATAACATGTTATAAGCATTGGGAAAGTGATTTTGAGTGGGGAGATATGAAAACCAATAATCCCTTGTGTACATCATGCCAATTAGGCCTAGAATTGGAATGGGACAGTCATGTTGGAGTCTATTTTTTCAAAGGAACATATACTAGTTCTTAGGTATGATTTAGAACCCTTTAAAGGGTATCCAATAAGCCAATCACAGTCAGAAGTTATGGCCAACATCAAGAGTTGTGTATGACAATTCCCTTATGAAGACCTCCAAGGAAATGGCAAGCATATGACAGAAACCAACTTTAACTTGGTTGCAAGCTTGATGAGTGATAAAATCATGTTTATCTATTTCATCTAATCTTGTTAGATGCCTTAATAAAGCCATGTGAAGGTCTGGAGTCTCAGAGGTGGTTTGTAGTCTTTGGAAAGTTCTTGCATTGAAGAGTCTTTGAGGGTGTTTTGAGTGATCAGTCAAGACTTAATCTTGAAATCTTGTACAAACCTATTGTTTGCCAACCTGGTCTTGCATCAGTAACTTGCTTTCGCAAGGAAAAAAGACAACAAATTATCAAATCATGATCGTATCCCTTTACCAAACCTTTTGGTGTAGGAGCACCTTTGCAATATTTTGATTCCATCATGTAAAACTTGATAGGTTGATTAAATTTTGGTGTTCCAATATTATATTAGGGACCTTCAAGTCATTAGAGTCATGTTTTGCAAACAAATGTGGAAAATGTAAAGTTGTCACCAAATATTGATTAAATTGCATAATTATGTAAAGCTTGTATTAGGAAGCTGAAGGTACATTTGGGATTTTAGGTCATTTAGAGGTAGTTAGAATATTGAAATTCAGCTATTTTTCCTTTGAAAAGGATTTTATATGCATTTTAACTTCAAGGGTGATTGGAATGAGAAGATGTAACAAAGGAAATATATGATTTTAAGCAATTTCTACAGAGAATTTGTGTTTCCAAACATATGTACGGATTGTACGGACTGTAAAACATGCAAAATTACTTTTTAATGTCATGGCCTTCAATCACCTTTCATTTGGCACAAATTTCATGCATTTTGGTTATTCCTTGAGCAAGATATTGAGTTTTTTTGTGAAAATTGTCAAAACCCTTGCTTGGGTAAACAATGAGGTTACAAAATTAAGTTTCTCCCATTTCATTCAGTGGAACAATCTAAATCTTGGTAGGGAGACTTTGTTTTATATATTCCTTCATATTATAGACCCTCAGACCAAAAGATAATGGTTATCATAGGGAAAAATGAAGCTTTAGGTCTATAATTTTGCTTAAAATCTAGAAAATGTCTATGTATAGAGTTGTTTTGAGATATTCGATGATTGTGAATGAGTTTTATTGAACCCCATTTGATTCTCAAGGCTGTTAAGGGTAGTTTGAGTCACCTATAATGAGGGATTGGTTTATTTATATGTTTGTGGCCATTTCTTATTGACTGTCCAGTGAAGACAGATTGGTGAAAGTCATAGTTTGACAGTGATCAGTGATTATTCTGTGTTTTGATGAAGTGGAAGGCACTCTACTTGGGTGAAAGCATTATAATGGGTTGTGTTGATGCAATTAGATCCCTCTCAAAGAAGGTTTTGTGGTGTGGTGTTCTTTTCTATACTAATCTTTCATGGCAGCCTTGTGACAGTCACATTATCGAATAAAAAATGAAGGTTCTAAGTAGGATCTTGTTGAATTAATTATGTATAAAGGTTTAGAGAAAGTCTAATCAAGTAGTGCAGGCATATTTATAACTTCTTGTGGTATTTTTAAGGATGAATGGGCTTGGAAATGGGGAGTTATATATTGAAGGGGTCTAATTAGGCCTAGTTGTGAATTAGGACAGTCCACTTTTGAAAATTTTGTGAAGAAGGTTTGAGTCCTAGTTGAAAGGACAGTAAGAAATTGATTGAGTTTTGTTTTCTGTTAGTTGGAGAAGTTGGAGAACCAATATTGTGTGATGTTGAGTCATTGATTTGTGAAGATTTCTTGGTAAATTTGAAAATTTTGTGGGATCTTGAACCCTTTGTTGTGATATATGTCCTTAATAGGAAGAGTTTGAGATTTGAGAATCCTCTGTGTTCTGCATCACCTTTGTTCACCTTCAATATCTCCAATTAGACATAAACAACCCAAATAAACTGGACCTTAATTTTGTTCTTTATCAGATTCTTAAATTTTTACTTCAAGGCCAATATCCTCATGGTTACCCAAACACCAACTGGTGACTCCAAGACTCAAAGAAATCATTTAGCTCATGAGACATATCTAACATCATCCTTGTGATAGGAATAAATGAAATCAAGCATTAGCGTAGGTCTACCTTTTCATTTATCCAACATTCCTTCTTGAGCTAGTTATTCCCTAGTAATCATGCCTTTAAAGACTGTCGGGGAGAACTCTAGTGAATTCTACCAAAAATGTCATTACGATTACTTTTTGTGGAATTGTCTGTCCATCGATGAGATACTTACTTTAGCATATACAATAATGAAGTAATATCCATTTGGTGCACACTGTGCCCACTCCTTAACCAATCCATCCACTATATGAAGCTTGATCTGCCAAAATACTTGTAGCATCAGTTGCCTTTTACACCAATTTCAAGGAGTAGCAACTTAATTCATAGCTACAGAAAACTATTTTTAAATGTGAAATGATAAGTATCTCTTACACTAATCATACTAGTGAAAACCATACTCCTCTGTATTTGTACAATGAATTTGAACAAGAAAACACCCGTAAGCAGAATGTGCTACAATAAAAATACATTAACCCTGGTTATAGTGGCCAGATTACAAACTATACAGTTCCAATATATCACATACTTAAGAAAGTAGACTGGTTTGTACACTCGTGTCTACTAAGTGTTGTAGGAGATCAATGAAAAAAATCCTACAAGAGAGCACAATTAAAACTTGAGACAAAAACATTGGACATAACTAACCTTGAAAAAGTACTTAGTAATTAAGAGACACATCTCTTTACCCTTATGAAAAATTTTGGATATGTGAGACAAGTTCAAGTATGACTTACATCTCTCTAGACATCTCTAAATTTCTCTTGGATAGAGTCAAAGAAATTTAAGAGATATATAATGTAGCAAGTGGTACAAGTGATCATAGTTGCACATTTTACAAAGTGTACAATACATTTTTATGTAGAGGCTAGGTTGAGATCACTCACAAAAAAGAGACTTCAATTCCCAACCAAGGACTCACCTTCACTATGCAACCAATTTATAGACATCAACTCACCCTCAAGGGTCTCAACCCTTCAAGTTTGTAAAACAAGAAAAACCTCCACCTAGACCCTAAAAAATTATCTCAACATATACATGATGGAAATTTCGCCATTTAAACTCAATCTCAAAGTCAGGTTCAACACACTCTTCAAAACTCACTTGATGCAACTGGTTATCCTTGTAGCACTCAAAACCTGGTTCAAGCCATATTTCTCCCAACCTTCCCAAAACACTAGAAAATTACAAGATGGATTAAGATACCCTTTTTAGGGTTACACAACATACCCAAGAATCAATGGTCACACTTTTGTGCCAACATGGACTTTCAACACACCTACCTCAATCTAGGCTTCACAATTAGCCCTTTTTTCCAAAGGGACTGTTGAGAAACTATTTCTCAACTTCCAGCTTGAAGCCCAATCCTTACATAACTTGGCATTAAAATGTTCATTTCTTCCTTTACCACCATACTGCGTGCGGTCTCCTTCCTCACCGTGGTGGTTGTGGTATCAATCTATGCTTCTAGCTGGCAGTTACTGCCTTATCGTGGCTAGTCAAATGATTGACCGTGGTGGCCGTGGTAAGACCATTAGTGGCCTACTTGGTAGTTATTGCCATACCGTGGCTAGTAAAGAGACTAACCACGGTGGCTGCAGTAAGACTGGCAGCAGCCTGGCTGGCGATTACTGCCTTGTTGCGCCCAGTCAAATGACTGACCACGGTGGCTTCGATAAGACCACTAGTGGCCTAGCTGGCAATTACCACGTTATCACAGCTAGTCAAATGACTGATCGTGGTGGCTGTGGTAAGACCACCAGTGGCCTAGCTAGTGGTTACCGCCATATCACGGCTAGTCAAATGACTAACTATGGTGGCCATGGTAAGACCGCCATGGTCTACTAGGTCATTCACTGCCATACCACGGTGTGTCTTGGAGCTGGCTACACTAGCATGGTAGGAAGGGTTGTCTGGGCTCAGTGAAGTCGGGGTGAGCTCGATCGAGCTCACCGCCATACCACAAGATGAACTCGGTAGGGCAGTGGTAGCGCAGTAGAATGGAGGGCAGAGCTTGGATGAACTCAGTTGGCTTACCACCATACCACGAGCTAGTCAGGGGGGCTTTGCGGTAGTGCAATAAAGACTTGGAGAGCTCGATCGAGCTCAGGACCAGTTTTGACCGAGTTTGACTCAGACTCAGAGAGCGATTGGTGAATGAGATGTGGACACATGGTTTAGTGTCAGAGCAATAATTGGCTAGAGGCCAAAGTCATAGCAGTAGTTATTGTAGGTCGACTTAGGGTGGCGAACAAGACCTGATTTGGGTAAAGAAGTTATGGTCTGGGTGGCTCAATGCAAGAAGATCGATATGGGTAGATCATTGGTGCGATTAGATCAGAGATTGATGTACCTTATGATTGGCAGTTGACTAACAAAATTGAATGCAATGTATGACTTAAGTAAGTCGAGTATGTGATTGCAAAAAAGGGGTTGATTCAAACTATATGTTAGGGGATAACATTGTAACAGTGAGATAATTCTGAGAGTGCTACTGTGAGCTGAACAGAAGCAAGACTGTGATTTATATGTAATATTGTTATTACTATAATACAAAATATTCTTTGCTTGGTGTGGTGGGTTTTTTACCTAGAAAGGTTTTCCCACATTAAATACTTGTGTCAACTGTGAATGCTCAACTGCATGTTCTCTATTTTTTACATGTTGTATTCATCTTAAGTAATTTAGAGGCTATTGAAACCTGTTTATGCTCTTCTCCTTTGTTGTATTAGTGTTAAGGGAATGTATTCCGCACTATTGGGTCTCTAGATCTTGTATGTTTTCCCTTCAAGTGGTATTAGAGCTTGGCCAGTTGTGTTATCCTTGTAGGAAAGGTTAGTTTTTTGTGCTAATACTATTTCAATGGGAGTTTTGCATTGTTGAAACTTGTTTCTATTTGAGATGGCTAGTACATCTGGTAGAGTAGACATTGAAAATTTTAATGGGAGTAACTTTGAGTTATGGAAACTCAAGATAGAAGACTTGCTTGTGGATAGAGACCTCTGGATTGCAGTGTCTGGAACTAAGCCACAAATTAAAACACAAGAAGCTTGGGATCTTGTTGATAGAAAAGAAAGAGGTTTGATAAGATTGAGTCTAGCTGATTTTGTACTCCTGAACGTCCATAAGGAGTAGTCTGTAGCTTGATTATGGAAGAAGCTTGGTGATATTTATCAAGGAAAGTCTCTGGTAAATAATTTATTCCTGAGGAAGAATTTGTACTCCTTGAAGATGGAAGAAGGTGCATCTATTGCAGACCATTTGAACTCATTTAATATGAGTGTTACTCACCTGGCATCTGTAGGTGTAAAGATAGAGGAGGAGGATCATTGCATGCTCTTGTTGTGCTCATTACCTAACAGTTGGGATCATCTTGTGATGGCCATTGGAAGCACTACCGCTGCTTTCAAGATGGAAGATGTTGTCGCCTCATTGCTATCTAAAGAGATGTAGAGAAGTCTTCAAAGATGGCCAAAGAGGCTCTTGTTGTTCGAGGTAGACCAAAGGAGAAAGGCAAGAAGAAGGACATGAAGTAGAAATCCAAATCTACAGGGAGATCAAAGTCTCCTGGTAAAAATTTCAAGGTGAGATGCTAGAACTGTGGGCAACCTAGACATATCCGGAAGGATTGCAAGGAGATAAAGAAGAAGAATGCTTCTGAAAATGAATCTTCTCAAAGTGATGCAGATGCCTTCATTGCAGTAGCCTTGACAACTCAGGCATCAAATGATGTTTGGTTGGTTGACTTAGGTGCATCTTTTCACATGACGTCCAATAGAGAATGGTTCTCTAAATATGAGAAGTATGATGGTGGAAAGGTATACTTAGCAAGTGATTCAACGCTGGAGATAGTCGGCAAAGGAAGCGTCAGAATTCAGTTTCTTGACGAGAGAGTCAAGGGTATTGGTGGTGTACTTCACATACCAGGTTTGGCTTGAAATCTTCTTTCTGTTAGTAAGTTAAATGATGCTAGTGTAGAATTTTATTTTCAAGTAAGGGATGTAAAATGGATAGAGGTGCAATGGTGCTAGCCAAGGGTGTTCGTAATGGCACTCTGTACAAGCTGGATGCATGACCTATTCTTTGCAACAGTGCCTCTATAAAGTCATGTAATGTTGCACCTGTAGAGAAAGATGAAGACACTTCTCTAGCTGCAAATGCTATGGAGGTAAAATTCCTAGCTGAGAAGACTATGCTATGGCATCATAGACCTGGTCACATTAGTGAGAAAGGTTTAAAAACTTTGAAGAATAAAAATCTTGTAGAAGGGCTTGATTATTGTAACCTTGAGTTTGATTTTTGTGAACATTGTATCTATGGAAAACTGCATCGTGTTTCATTTTATTCTAGTTCTCACAAATCTTTTGGTATACTGGATTATGTTCATTCTGATGTATTTGGTCCAGTTAATGTTCCTTCGTTATCAAAGTCTAGAAATTATGTTTCTTTTATTGATGACTGTTCGAGAAGGGCATTTGTATACTTTATTAAAAGTAAATCAAAAGTGTTCAGTTGGTTTAAAGAATTTAAATCTTTGGTAGAGAATTATACTAGAAGAAAAATCAAGTGTTTGAGGACAAACAATGGTTGTGAATTTTGTTCTACAGATTTTGAAAGGTATTGCACTGATCATGGGATTAAAAGGCACAAGACAATGCCTTATACTCCATAGAAAAATGGAGTTGCTAAAAGGATGAACAAGATGCTGATGGAAAAAGCAAGGAGTATGTTGAGTGGTGCTGGTCTGGAGCAGAAGTTCTGGGCTGAGGTTGTGGCTACAATATGCTATCTAATAAATAGATCTCCTTTCTCTGCTCTTGTTGACAAGACGCCTTTGGAAGCATGGTCTGGTAAGAATCCCTCTCTGAGACATGTTTGTGTGTCTAGCTATGAGGCATATGTTTATGTGCCAAATGAAAAGAGATATAAATTGGATAACAAGGCTATCAAATGTATTCTCATCGACTATGGAGTTGGTGTGAAAGGATACAAGCTTTGGAATGCTATTACTGAGAAGGTTTTCTATAGAAGAAGCATAATATTTCATGAGCTAAAAACTTCAGTAAGTGATCAATAGCTTGGGACAGATCAAAGTGACAAGAAGAAGGATGCAGTTGAGATTCCCCAAACTCTAGAAAGGGAAGAGCTGCATGGTGTACCTAAGACTGAGGAGAGCTCAAGCAGCTCTGGAAGTTCCAATGATGAAGAACAACCTCAACCTATAAGAAGATCTACATGAGAAAAAAGGCAACCTGAAAGGTATGGTTTCACTATGTTATATACGAACTATGCCTATCCTTTAATTACTTGCACTGATGAACCTAGGACTGTTAAAGAGGCAATCAACATTGCTGATTCAAATTCTTGGCTGGATGCCATGAATGAAGAAATGGATTTTTTGAAAAAGAATGATACCAGGAATTTGGTACCACTGCCAAAAGGGCGAAACCCTATTGGCTGTAAGTGGATATTCAAAAGGAAGATAGGTCTTGATTGCAGTGTTGAGAAGTATAAGGCTAGGTTGGTTGCAAAGGGATTTTCTCAAATTGAGGGAATTGATTATGGAGAAATTTTTTCCCCTATAGGAAAGCTGACATCCATCAGATTTTTATTGTCATTGGCAGTTGTGTATGATTTTGAAATTGAACAAATGGATGTGAAGACAATGTTTCTCCATGGTGAGCTAGAAGAAGTAATCTACATGTCCCAGCCTGAGCATTTTGTTGAAAGAGGTAAACACAATCTGGTCTGTAAGTTAAATAAATCTCTCTATGGTTTAAAGCAATCTCCTAGAATGTGGTACCAAAAATTTGACACATTTGTGTTGTCAATTGGATTTGCAAGATCAAAATCTGATCATTGCATTTATTATAAATCTGAGAATGATCATGTGCTTGTTATTACCATGTATGTGGATGATTTGTTATTCATTGGAAATAGCAAGACTATGATTTATGATCTTAAATCTTAGTTGTTTGAAAAGTTCAAAATGAAAGATCTTAATGTAGCTAGGTACATTCTTGGAATGGAGATTACCAGGTACAGAACAAGCAGAAAGCTTTGGGTCAGTCAAAGTAAGTATGTAAAAATAGTTCTAGAGAGGTTTAGCATGGATGACTGCAAGTAGTTTGTTGTTACAATCATGGATGGAACTAAGTTGTTTGTTGAAGACTATCCAAAGTCTGCTATTGAGATGGAGGACATGACCAATGTGCCTTATGCAAGTTTTGTTGGTAGTTTGATGTATGCTATGGTCTGTACAAGACTAGACATTGCCCAAGCAGTGGGAGTTCTAAGCTGATTTATGGAAAATCTAGGAAGATCACATTGGGATGTTGTGAAGAGAGTTTTCAAGTATTTGAAGGGTACTTCAGATTATGCACTATGTTATGATGGCAGTATGGTTGGATCACAAAAATATCTCAACATCCAAGGTTATGTTGATTCAAATTGGGCAGGGGACATTGACAACAGGCGATCCACTAGTGGATACACTTTCATGCTTAACGATGGAGCAATAAGTTGGATGAGAAAGCGACAAGATGTAGTTGCTTTATCCATGATAGAGGCAGAGTACATGGCTGCAACTCATGCCTGTAAAGAGGCTATTTGGCTGAGGTGTCTATGTTCAGACATTGGATTTAATGCTGGGCAAATTTCAATCTACTGTGACAGTCAGAGTGCCATATGTTTGGCAAAGAATCCAACCTTTCATGTCAGAACCAAGCACATTGATGTGAAATATCATTTCATAAGGGATATGGTTGAAGATGGCAGGGTTAGTCTAGAAAAGGTGGACACCTTGAAGAATTTTATAGATGCTTCAACAAAGCCTATGAGTACATAAAAGTTTAGATGGTGCAGAGAATAGATAGGCCTTAGGGCCTATGACAAACATTGAATTTTTGAAGCCATGGGGGTAGCTAGAAGTGTTCACCAAGAGGGAGCTTGTTGAGAAACTATGTCTCAACTTCTAGCTTGAATCCCCATCCTTACATAACTTGGCATTAAACTGTTCATTTTTCCCTTTACCACCATACCAAGCGTGGTCTCCTTCCTCACCGCGGTGGCCACGGTATCGGTCTGTGCTTTTGGCTGGCAATTACAACCTTACCGTGGCTATTCAAATGACTGACCACGGTGGCCGTGGTAAGATTGTGAGTGGCCTAGCTAGCAGTTATCGCCATACCATGGCTAGTCAAGAGACTGACCGTGGTGGCTGCAGTAAGACCGCTAGCGGCCTGGCTGGCAGTTACCGCCTTACTGTGACCAGTCAAATGACTGACTATGGTGGCTGTGGTCAGACCACCAGTGGATTGGCTAACAATTACCACCTTACCAAGGCCAGTCAAATGACTGACCATGGTGGCTGTGGTAAGACTGCCAATGGCCTAGTTGGCGGTTACCGCCATACCGCGGCCAGTCAAATAATTGACCGCAGTGGCCGTAATAAGACCGTCACGGTCTGCTAGGTCGTTCACCACCATACTACAGTGTGTCTTGGAGCCAGCTGCGGTAGTGTGGTAGGAAGGGTTGTCTAGGCTTGGTGAAGTCAGGGTGAGCTCAGTCGAGCTCACTGCCATACCACAAGACAAACTTGATAGGGCAACGGTTTCATAGTAGAATGGAGGGTAGAGCTCGAATGAACTCAGTTGGCTTATCGCCATACTGTGAGCTAGTCAGATGGGCTCTGTGGTAGCACGATAAAGACTTGGAGAGCTCGGTCAAGCTCGAGACCAGTCTTGACCGAGTTTGACTCAGAGTCAAAGATTGATTGGTGAATGAGATGTGGAAACGTGGCTCAATGTCAAAGCGATAATTGGCTAGAGGCCAAAGTTGTAGTAGTAGTTATTGCAGGTCGACTCAGGGTGGCAAACAAGACCCAATTTGGGTAAAGAAGTTATGGCCTGGGTGGCTCAATGTAGGAAGATCGGTATGGGAAAATCATTGGTGCGATTGGATTAGAGATGGATGTACCTTGTGATCGGTGGTTAACTGACAGAATTGAATGCAATGTATGACTTAAGTAAGTTGAGTATGTGATTACAAAAAAGGGGTTGATTTGAACTATATGTTAGGGGATAACATTGTAACAGTGAGATAATTCTAAGAGTGTTGCTATGAGCTGAACAAAAGCAAGACTATGATTTTTATGTAATATTATTATTACTATAATACAAAATATGCTTTGCTTGGTGTGGTGGGTTTTTTACCTAGAAAGGTTTTCCCATGTTAAATACCTGTTTCAACTATGTGTTCTCTATTTTTTACATGTTGTATTCATCTTAAGTAATTTAGATGCTATTGAAACCTATTTATGCTCTTCTGCTCTATTGTATTAGTGTTAAGGGAATGTATTCCGCACTATTGGGTCTCTAGATCCTGTATGTTTTTCCCTTCAAGGACTACCCTTCCAACTTTAGGTATCTACCCAAAAACCTTGGATAGTCTTAGATCATGGTACCGAACCTCAAATTTTGTGAATAGTTTATGTCTACAGGGCCTCTAACTCACTGTCCCAAGAAACCCTCCTAAACCTTGACAAAAACAAGGGTTTTAAGGAAACTCACAACTCCAAGGCTCAACCAGTATTAAGAACTCTTCAAACACCCTACAAAACACTTGCCCAAAATCAAAAAACCCTCACATGCCCATTTCATACACTAGTTTTCAGATTCACCACTTAGCTTTCTCATTTTCTTGACAAAACCACCCCTGCTCAGCCTTAGAGCCTCACAACATGTGTTTCTCTACTTCCTCAGTCTCCAAATCATCTAAAAATCTACCTAGGCATGATATAGGGCAATCCACCAAGCCATAGGGTCAACACAGTAGGTAGATTGGCTAAAGAGTCATGGGAAGACCCTAAAACCTTCACATAAAAATATAACAACCAACAAGTTTTTTTTTTATCCCTCACATAGAATGTTAGATTTAGGCCTCAATAACAGATGAAAATGGAATTGTATACATATGTTTGTAAGCAACCACAATCTTAAGCCATGAAAGACTTGTACGGGCCGGTGGAAAGAAAAGAAAGTTCAAAAAATAATACAAAATAAAGAAATCATTGTTCTAACTTGTTGATTTCTTATTCAAAAACTGAACCACTTAGAACTGACCAACCACCTAAACTACCTTTCTAAAAAAGGATTTTAACCCTTTACATTGCTAATTATGCATCCTTTACTAATGGCAACTTTATATTTGGAACTTAGACTCCCAAAGACTCAAACTACATTAAATGGTTCATATGAACCTTATTACATCATGAATGGTCTCATGTACCTCATTCAACACAAAATGACTCTTTCTACCACTAACTCGCAGACCAACCCTCATTTAGTGCATTTTCCAATTACATGATTTAGGTGCTCATGCACCACATTTATATGCTTGAAACACAATTTCACACCCCAGTAGTTGCACATTTTACTAAGTGTACAACACATGTATATTCTTGAAAGATATTTTCAAGCCAAAGTAGCCATCCTTGTTCTTCCAAGGACAATTTCCCATTTTCATGCCTACGAAACACTTCCATGGCTCTTTGAACACTACCAAGATTCTTTAGACACTACTATTGCTAATTGTCTTGATTTCAATTTTCCATCATCTTCCTAACAAAGATTCTTTGAGAGTAATGCTACATGTTAGCACATGGAATCTTAAAAAAAATTACACCCTTTCATATGCAGTTGCCACATTCTTGACAAAGATGAACACATAAATCTAGCTCATGAGAAAGTACCATTCACCAGACTATAAAAGATTGATTTTTAATTTTTAATTTTATTTATTGATTATGTGGTTAGGACCGTATGATTTGGACATCATGGGTGGGGTCAATATTACTCCTTTTTATATTTCTTTAAACCATGGTAACCTTCAAATAAAATACTATGATGACATGCAATTCTTGTTGGCTATTAAGTAATGCAGATGCCAAGAAACTATGGTAATTTACACTAAATAATACCAATGTGACCACCAGTATCTACTCATGAATACAAGAATCCTGGAGAGAGAATTGATGGGTAGGAACATTGGGGAGAAATTCATTGAAATCTACTATAGCAACAACATCAACAATAGTTATAAAAAGTTTCACCCCCAACTCAAATCCCTCCACTGTAAAATCATTGGTTGTTAATATAGCATAGATGTGAGGTTGCAATGTTACAATGACAAGGTAAATTAAAACTCAACCCATGTTTACAATATCAAGCATATAGTCCAAGCTCAACCTGCACTACAATAAAGGGTTCCTATAACCTTACCATTAATCTACTAATTAAAAATAATCATAAACTTGTATTTAATGCAATTTATGTTATGGTTAATTATCTTTGTATCAAGTTGCTAATTTATACCTTATTGGTGTTTTGGACATCAGGAAATGAAGAAAAATAATTTAAGGCGCAAATTGGATGATAGTGATCATAATGCTGAAATTTTAGTGATAGATTATGAGCACTTTTGTGAAGAACGTGTGGCCAAGAATAATGAATATTTATCACGTCTTGGTTTGAAAAAGAGGCAAGTTGTAAATCCAATAAGTAGTATATTATTTATTTAATAATTTTTAATGAAATTTTATAGGAAAGAGCTTTATGTATATAAGACCTGATATGATATTTTTATTTTTTTACAGGCAAGAAAATGAGTGTAGAGAAAATGTAGAGAAAAAACAAAAAGAAAGTAAAGATACAGTGCTGCCAGCTTGTAGAAGTCAATGCATAAAGAATGTGTTTGAAGTGAAATCTACAGAGACAAGTACTAATCTACCTACTCATGCCACACTTGATGTGGCCAAGGAGCATGAAGTTCTAGTTAATGAAAGTCATGAAGAGAGTCTGATTACATCTGATATGCCTCAAAGTGCACCTGTTGCATCTACAACTTTTGATGGAATTAGTGGATCAGCTAGAAATATTGGTAGTGGTTCAACAAAAGATGTGCCTACTTTTGTTAAAAGACAAAGATTGAGTTAAGATTTATACAAATCTATAGAGAGGAATGCAAAAGAAAGAATATTAGAAGGGAAGAAGCCATTCTTGGTTGAGGTATCAAGAGATGGTGAGCCCATTGGGAAAAATGATGCAAGGTGGGCCTTCGAGTTGGGAATAAGATGTAGGGCCCATTTGGATATTTTTAAATCAAATTTTGCACAACAAGATCCATAAATGTGGAATATGTTATACAAAAAATGGAAAATAACTTTGACACTATTGGTGGACAAATATCTAGAAAATATTACAAGCAAAAGATGAGACTTCTGATGAATAATTTTAGATACAATTGCAGAAAAATAATCATGGAGGGAAATGAGAGGTTATACTCCACTCTATCTCCCAAACAGTGGGAGGCATTGAAAGAAAGCATGCGTTCTGAAGAATATTGACAAAGAGTAATAGAGGCAAGAGAGCAAGAGATAAAGTGAGGGCTGAATATACATTTGGCCGAGGTGGGTTGTAGGCCAAAATGGACAAATTTGGAGTAAGTGTATGGATTTTTTGTTCAATTTACATTGTGCTATTTATTTCAATTTTTTATTGAACTGACTATATGTTGAAATTGACATTGTATTTTAGGTGGAAAACAATAATAGAGAAGCAGGTGTAGAAGATATTGTCAACTATATGGAAACACTAGATTGTACCAAATCTAAGAGTAGTATGAAGTGGAAATCTAGTTCATCAACAGAGATTTCACAACCATTTGTTAAACGACCAGTAAGAGCCTCTCCAAATCATGTCAACTCAAATGAAGAGTACCAACATATAATGAGTTGCTTACATGGTCTCACCAAGAAATTTTTGTAGTTGGTTGCCTTTGTTAAGCCTATAGTTTCTACATCGAATGACCATAATTCTACGAATTCAGATCAGGTAAGAGGCTATCCCTCAATATTTTGATTCTCAACTATATCATTTTTTTCATACTCTTTCTCTTATTATTGTTTTTCTTTGCTGAGCTCTTCATAACTGTCTTACTGTATATGTTTTTATAGTTGCACAAAAATTATATGAAAGCAGAATGAAAAAGAAAAGATCCTGTCAATAGAGCTCTCTGCAAAGCTACACACCTTCAAGACAATGTTGACTGTGATTATGCTGAATTAAAGGAGTATGTGCATGATATTTATAGTACTAGTGGTGCTGAACTTGAGGTTAGTGCTATGAAATGTTACTTTTCCTTGATTTTGAAACCCTTCAAGTGGAAGAGAAGCACAAAAAATATAGGAATTCTTTAGTGTACCAAAATGTTTCATTTTAAAGTACTTATTAGTTCATCTTATTTGAAGTTTCAATAACATGACATAGATTATTTTTTAATTTTGGCTGCTTTGGGTTTGAGCATAGGTCACAACCAGGATTGTATATCAGATTCATTTATGATTGCTTTTAAATCCAAAATGTTTGGTATGTGAAATGAGTGCATTTTAAGAATCATTGTCAGCCATGTAATTTTTTGCATAAAATATTGAAAATAATTATGCTGAGCACTATACCCTCTAGTTTACTTAGAATCCTATTTGTAATGCTGTAACATATATGTCTATCAATATGTGCACATACTATAATATACACAATATTGTTTTTGGTTCTAGTATTTTCCTTGGTTGCTTATAAATGATAGGGAAAAGCCTTTAGTTGTTCAATTACAGATAATCAATTTTTGATGTATGCCTATGTTTGCATTATGATTCCTTTGTCTTTTCTCTTATTGTTGTTTTTTCTTTGTTGAGCTCTTCATAATTGTCTTACTCTATATGTTTTTATATTTGTAGAACAATTATATGAAATCAAAACAAAAAAGAAAAGACCCTGTCAATAGAGCACTCAACAAAGCTATGCAACTTCAAGACAATGTTGACAATGATTATGCTGAATTCAAGGAGTGTGTGCATGATATTTATAGTACTAGTGGTGGTGAACTTGAGGTGAGTGCTATGAAACATTACTTTTCCTTTATTCTGAAACCCTTCAAGTGGAAGAGAAGCACAAAAGATATAGGAATTCTTTAGTGTACCAAAATGTTTCATTTTAAAATACTTATCAGTTCATCTTATCTGAAGTTTTAGCAACATGACATAGATTATTTTTTAATTTTGGTTGCTTTGGGTTTGAGCATAGGTCACAACCAGTATTGTATATTAGATTCATTTATGATTGCTTTTAAATCTAAAATGTTTGGTATGTGAAATGAGTGCATTTTAAGCATCATTGTCAGCCATGTAATTATTTGCATAAAATATTGAAAATAATTATGCCAAGCACTATACCCTCTAGTTTACTTGGAATCCTATTTGTAATGTTGTAACATATATGTCTGTCAATATGTGCTACGATCAAATAAAATTCAAGTACAATAGTCCCTAATGTTGTATGGTGCCTTCTAGAATAACCAAAATCATTAATATCTATCAATATCAAATGGTATGGGCATGGGTGTTAGAGTTATTCCAATTCCATTTAATTTCTTTTTAGGGATATTGTAAGGAGCAGGGGTAGTGACAAAGTCATTAAATCCATTTGAATTCTTTTTTTGAGGACCCTGTTGGTGCAAGGGTATTTACTTAAAATCAAACTATAAGAAGAACAGAGTGAGATTGTCTGTATAGATTGCCCTGGACGTCTCCAGTTCACATTTGGTGCTTGGTTGTTATGCTTTGTGCTCTCAATGACATTTCTACATCTGCCATATACTATCATATTATTGTTGATTTTACAACAGTGCTAGTGGAAATTTCATTTAGTTGTGCTTTCATAGCTGTTTCTGTTGTAGCAACCTTTTTTCTATTGCAACGTCTTCTTTATAAAAGTGGGAGCCACTGTTATAACTTGGTACAAAGCCATTATAATCTTACACAACTATTTCAATATTCTTGAGAAGAGTTTTTTGGCCATGATTACTTTGTATCCCAACACAAAGTATGTGTGTAATTAAGCCAATTTAAGCAGCTCACCACCAGCTACAATAAAATCTTATAGTGGATTGATGAACATTTAGTAAATGGACATAATCCATTAAAAAAAACAACATATTTTTTTTTTAAAAGAACATGTATTGGACTACAGGATGTTCTGTATACTTCCAAAAGGTTTTCCCACCAACCAAATCTAATTGCCCTTCATCACCCACTCCTCTTCGAGTCTCATCAAGCAAAATTTACTCTCTGACCAATTCCTCCCACTAACACAGGAAAAAAATCAAATTTTATAGAATACTTGTGTAGCAGCTTATTTGTGAGGAAAGTATCACCATAAGATAAAATTTTTAACAACCATGATATCTTGGTTTTATTTACTTTCTTCTAATCATCAGTTTAAATTGATATAGTAGTTATGGGAAAGTTAGTGAGGATGGGCTCTATTAGCGTGTTACATGACATGGGTATAACACATACTTTGAAGCTTTTTGAGATAGGAAATCCATGGTTTGGGTATGACCACCAAGATCTATACTTCCATGTGATAACTTTATATGAAATGTATTTGGGAGACATTTCAAGTTTATATTACCTTTAACATGGTTACATGGCTCTACTTGTACTCCTAAGATACAAATCTTATCAAAAAGAGCCCACTTGAATATTTGGCCAAGTCTATGCAAGACTCATGAATCTACCATACTATACCCACCAATAGGCTTGCAGTGTATGTATTGCCCAGAAAGGAAAGGCACACTCTTATTAATCACTTTTAAAACTACAAAACAAGGGTTAATCTGCAACAACATTATGTTTTTCTTCATAGCTTCATAACTGGGGAGCATTTTTCAAACATTTTCTGGTTTTGTTTTTATCAGCACTACCAATCATTGAATGAAATTTTTCTCATCATAAAATAGGAATTTCATAGATATTTTGGGGAGTGGATGAGGGGAGGGAATGAAATTTAAAATACATTATGTGTTTTCTAATTTTTTATGCTATCTGGTGTTAAGTTTTTTTGTTTGGAGTTTTTTCTGGGCTTGCATATACTAGTCTAGTTACAAAATAGGTGGCATTTGTATTAATAAAGGGTGACATTTTGGTAATGAATGCTCTAATTTTCAACTTTATTTGGAAATTTGGTTGGTTGAATCCGTTCCATGACAAAAATATGTGCCATGCTTTTTCTACTCTATTTTTTATAGCCATATATGATATAAAACAATTGATTCTTGATTCAGTGATGCACACTCCTATGATCCAATGTTGTTTCTCCAAGAGCTGCATTTCATCCAACAAAATTTTATTTTAATTAGACATTACGTAGTTACATTCCAAGTGGAAGAGATTTTGCTCGGATCCTTATTTCTTGTCCATCAATGAGATTATTATCCTGTTGCAAATGAGATGAGCAACAAAATCATTGTTAAAACAATCAAATGCCATTGTATCATTCATTGTTATTTTTTTCACAAAATTATAGTGTGGTAAAATTATAGCCTTTTTAGATACCCAAAGACAACAGCTTTAAAATCTGCTTATTTTTCATTCTTACAATTTAATTTGTGAGGTGTTCAATGTGTTGCAATAAATGAATTGTACAAGAGTTTTAGTTTATCTTTGGTATTTTTGGAAACATTTTCTTAGCTTTGATATTTTCCCACTTGAATTTTAAGATAATCAATTGAAGATCCTCATATAATTTTATTGGAGGCCTTTATTTATTATTCTTTTCATATGTAGCTACTTGAACCTTAAATGACATAGTTGGTGTAATCACTCCACTTTCATGATCATTGAAGTTTAGTATAAAGCTGCTTGGATATATTCTACTGAACAATAGTTAATATGGAATGCTTGTTGATATTTAAATTGTTGATGTGTATGCACAAGTAGGCTGATGAGAATGGGTTTGTAAAAAGGTCAACTGTTAGTATGTTGAGTGTAAAGAAGCTTGCTTCTCCAAACATGGTGAGTTTTGTGATGACCTCAGTGATCACATTTTAATTTATTTTATGTGTTCTATGGTATTGAATATTAAATCTTACAATTTTTTATTTGTCTAAATGAGATATTGATTGAGCTGCATGTAGCTATTGTAATCTAAAGAGAAAATTGTACAAGTTTATTAGTTTATGTTATTCATGCATAAAAATTTTTTGGAAGCCTTTATGCAAGTTCAGTAGGAACATGGATGAAGTGCAACTTTTGACCATCATAAAAACTCAACATATATTCCAAGGATTTTTATAGATCAAATATAATATAAGTTGAACGTCATGCTTCAGATTTATTTTTAGCTGCCTTGTGCATCCTTTTTTACTAATCTCCTTATGTGTGGATGGAAACTAACCCTATACCTAGTCAAATCATTTAGTCAAAATGTTAACTTCGAGTTTATAAGATGAATTGAAATTTTGAACAAAAATTAACTATCATCCATAGGTTTTGGATAAGAAGTTCTTTTTTCCTAGTTTTTGACTCCTCACACCTTGGAAAAAATGTTTGTTTTGTAGTTTTCTCTTGTTTTCTATGTTATAAGGCATGTTTGTAATAAGGTTACTAAACAATAGTTGATATGGAATGCTTGTTGATATTTAAATTGTTGATGTGTGTGCACAAGAAGGCTGATGAGAATGGGTTTGTAAAAAGATCAGTTGCTAGTATGTTGAGTGGAAAGTAGCTTGATTCTCCAAACACGGTGAGTTCTGTTATGACCTCAGTGAACACATTTTATCGTATTTTTTGTGATCTATGGTATTGAATAATAAATATTACATTTTTTTATTTGTCTGAATGAGATATTGATTGAGCAACATGTAGCTCTTCTAATCTAAAGAGAAAACTATAAAAAATTATTAGTTTATGTTATTCATGCATAAAAAGTTGTTGGAAGCCTTTATGCAAGTTCATTAGGAACATCGATGAAGTGCAACTTTTGAACATCATAAAAACTCAACATATCTTTCGAGGATTGTTAGAGATCAAATATAATATAAGTTGAATGTCATGCTTTGGATTTATTTTTGGTTGCCTTGTGCATCCTTTTTTACTAATCTCCTTATGTGTGGATGGAAACCAACCTTATATCTGGTCAAATCATTTTGTCAAAATGTTAACTTCGAGTTTATAAGCTGAATTGAAATTTTGAACAAAAATTAACTATCATCCATAGGTTCTAGATAAGAAATTATTTTTTCCTGGTTTTTGACTTCTCACACCTTGGCAGAAATATTTATTTTGTAATTTTCTCTTGCTTTCTATGTTATAAGGCGGGTTTGTAATAAGGTTACTAAACAATAGTTAATATGGAATGCTTGTTGATATTTAAATTGTTGATGTGTATGCACAAGCAGGTTGATGAGAATGGGTTTGTCAAAAGATCAACTGCTAGTATGTTGTGTGGAAAGAAGCTTTCTTCTCCAAACACAGTGAGTTCTATGATGACCTCAGTGAACACATTCTATCATATTTTTTGTGATCTATGGTATTGAATAATAAATCTTACATTTTTTAATTTGTCTGGATGAGATATTTATTGAGTAGCATGTAGCTCTTGTAATCTAGAGAGAAAACTATAAAAATTTATTAGTTTATGTTATTCATGCATAAAAATTTCCTGGAAGCATTAGGAACATGGATGAAGTGCAACGTTTGAACATCAAAAATACTCAACATATCTTCCAAGGATTTTTATAGATCAAATATAATATAAGTTGAATGTCATGCTTTGGATTTATTTTTGGCTGCCTTCTGCATCCTTTTTTACTAATCTCCTTATGTGTGGATGGAAACCAACCCTATACCTGGTCAAATAATTTTGTCAAAATGTTAACTTTGAGTTTATAAGCTGAATTGAAAATTTGAACAAAAATTAACTATCATCCATAGGTTTTGGATAAGAAATTCTTTTTTCCTAGTTTTTGACTCCTCACACCTTGGCAAAAATGTTTGTTTTGTAATTTTCTCTTGTTTTCTATGTTATAAGGTAGGTTTGTAATAAGTTTACTGAACAATAGTTAATATGGAGTGCTTGCTGATATTTAAATTGTTGATGTGTATGCACAAGCAGGTTGATGAGAATGGGTTTGTAAAAAGATTAGTTGCTAGTATGTTGAGTGGAAAGCAGCTTGCTTCTCCAAACATGGTGAGTTATGTGATGACCTCAATGACCACATTTTATCATATTTTCTATGATCTATGGTATTGAATAATAAATCTTACATGTTTTTATTTGTCTAAATGAGATATTGATTGAGTAGCATGTAGCTGCTATAATCTAAAGAGAAAACTGTACAAGTTTATTAGTTATTCATGCATAAAAATTTGCTGGAATCCTTTGTGCAAGTTCATTAGGAACATGGATGAAGTGCAACTTTTGAACATCATAAAAACTCAACATATCTTCCAAGGATTGTTATAGATCAAATATAATATAAGTTGAATGTCATGCTTTGGATTTATTTTTGGCTGCCTTGTACATCCTTTTTTATTGACCTTGCAAGATTCAAGTTAACATAATTTAAACCATATGCCCAAAAAAGTTGCATGGTAATGTAGTGTTTATATTTGTGGCCTTTGTATCTGATTAGCATGAAGCTAATAGTAACATTGTAAGCAATGCTATGAGTGTTGGTTTTTTAGTAAATTAGATTGATGAATGGTTCTTGGAATCTATTCTTACTTTAATTCCCCCCCTCCTCCCCCAATTCTCTTTGTGCTTGACTTTTTACCCTATGGATGATAATATTCATTTAGACTATCAAGCCTCTTGATAGCAAAAATGTGAGATTGCTAAGGTAATTTTCAAGGTAAAACATTGATGAGGTATCATTGTAATTATTTTAACACACACATGAAAGTACTATTTAACTAAGTAATGGTTGTTTTATTATGCAAAAAAGTGTAATCAATACCTATGTTTTATTATGCAGACAAGGGTAATCAATTATTTTAATATAATGTGTTATTTTTTTTATTTTTGCAGAAATGTATTGATAAACTCAAAGAAGGGGATAAGGTGTTGGATCCATTAGATGGTGATGCTATGGTTATTGGGTGGATTCACTCCCTATCTATTATACATGGAGTCAACTTGAAAGGAACAAGGGATGCAAATGTAAACATTTGAAAGGTCACAAGTAACATACCCCTTGTTTATGAAGATAAAATAGATGGAGTTGTTCGTCTGAAAGAGAAAGAGGGAACCTTCACACAGTGGCCACTCAAGTATTTGCAAAAAATGACATAGTTGAACATATTTATCATGTACTACTTGTTAGACATCTTCGCTCACTGTTTTATATAGTATTTTGAATATGTTGTTCATGGATCTTAATTATCATGGTGTATTTGAAAGAGTTGGAAACTCTTAGACAACTTTGACATTCTTGATTATATTTACATATATACTCTTAGACAACTTTGAAATCTTATAACTTGATATATATATATATATTGATATATATTTGCATTAATTTTTTTATTGTAGATTACCTTTATTTATCATGATGTTGAATCAATCTTTTAATTCTAGTATGTTATAGCTTGTACGCATATGCAATATTTTTATTTACTTTTATGTTTTAGTTCAAATTTAATGTTATGTTATTTTTGCATTATAAAATTTATGGTATTTAATAAATTATTCATTTCGTGATTATATTTACTACCAATTAATGGAAACTAGTAAATAAAATGACTAAATTAATGACCAACTATACGACTAAAGTAATGATTAAATTAATGATTAAGTATGACTAAATGACTAAATATATGACTAAATTAATGACTAAAGTAATGACTAAAATAATGATTAAATATATGACTAAAATAATGATTAAATATATTACTAAAATATTGATTAAATATATGATTAAATATATGACTAATTAATGAGTAAAGTAATGACTACCATGACTAAATAAATGACCAGTTAACAACAACTAATGACTAAATTAATGATTGAATATATGACTAAATTATTGACTAAATATATGACTAAATAAATCACTACCATGACTAAATAAATGACCAATTAATAACAATCAATGACTAAATTAACGACTAAATCAATGACTAAATCAATGACCAAATCAATGACCAAATTAATGAGTAAAAATTAGACCAAATAAATGACTAAAATAGTTTAGTCATAAATTTGGTCATGTTATAAATGACCAACAATAAACTACTAATGGTCATGTGACCAAAATTAGTCATTTATATGCAATTTTTAGTAGTTTATTTAGTCATATATTATTGTTTGTGTACTAGTGGAAAATGCAAGAACAAAAGAAGAAACACATGTAGTATTTAGAATGGGAAAGGAAAAGGAAGTGGAAGAGAAATTTTAAAAGACTACAAAGACTTTTTGTGAACCCTTTGGCTCCTCCGGAGATTCCTTGAAGAACCTACTGAGCATGCAACTCAAGTTCCAACCTATTGTTTATTCACAATTTCTACAATTGCCAATGCAACAAGTAAATATAGATCTAGACAAGATTTAGCTCCTCCAAAATTTACAATCGGGAGATTTATTTCATGCATCTTCCTAGAAGGAGATGATTAAAATGCACCAAAAGAGCGAAGAGGTGATGGAAGAAGCAATAAAGGCATTGCAAGAGGCCATACCTAGTATGAACATTTACCCACCATGTTATTGTATGGAAAACATAAACCTTTTAATTGATTATTTTAAAATAAATATGTCTTTGGTCTTAGAGGTGAAGTGGAGAAACAAATCGAAAAGAAAATGAATGATAAATAGATGATGGAAATCACCACGAAATATGCTCTTGCACATAAAAAGTTTCAAGAGAACTTGAAGGATGCATAGATTTGTGTAGATGAGGCAAAGTATCTTTACCAATATGGAATGAAGTGGCCCAAAGCCAAATAGAGCATTAGGAATGAAATGGACACCATTGAGTCTTAAATCAATAAATCCTCCAATACCTATGATTCAACACTTGATCTAGCTAGTAACAAAAGGAATATAATTGAGGTTTTTCATAAGAAGTTCTTCTAGCTACACACACAAAGGGAGAATGTCATTTTATAGTTTGGAGAGATAAGGGACTTGGTGAATGATTTTTTTTCATTTGTCTCCAATTCCCTTTTGATTGCTACTAAAGCTACAAAGATGAATCTTGCACCTAGCACTCCAGAAGAAGGAGAAGAGTGTTGAAAAAATGGTATATTGAGAGGGGAGATGAATCCATATACTATTAAATAAATTTATCAAAAACTATCCATTAAGTAGTACCCAGCCAACTGAAATAATAAATGAGAGCATGGAAGAATCGACACATATCATAACAGAAACACTAGGAGTTTTATGTGAAAAACCCAAAATAGGAAAAACCACGATAAAGATTAACTCAAAATATATTATAACTAGTTTTAAGATATTAAAGGGGCTCACTACCAATATACACTATCCTTATAATTCTCACAATATGAAATGATTAAAAAATAGAAAGTGGCTCATTGCCAAGATGTGAACTGATACAAAATGAACCTTCCTTGTGTTGAATTCAGTTCCTTTGAAGCTTTGATTTAAAAAATATAGCTCTACTATGTAATGACTACAATTATTGAGATTTAAAACATACATCTCTTATCTCATGTTGGTCATCATACCCTTTCACTCTAGAAAAGGCTCTACATTTATACCCAATGCATCTACATACACTAATTAGGTTGGCCTAATTAAGTGTATCCCTATTTTAATTAAAAACTATCTTTGTCGACTTCATATTTGAATCAAGATTCATCCTTGTGCTCATCCAAACATGCAACACTCTATCTAGGTCAGAAAAAACCAAAATTGGATCACCATAACCTCCATAGATTATTCTTAATAAAAGAAAATGATTAGGTCAGCCCAAAATAGACTTAGTCACAAAATAACCCAACTAAGAAATCATTGATGAACCATATGAACACAAAATCATGCACCATTTGGAATATAGAACATACTTCCAATTGCATGTAATATTGAGAAATTGTAGAGACCAATTTGAAGCATCAAATAAATGCAAACTAGATTACAAATATCTATTTCACTGAATAATGACAAAATAAAGTGCCAAACTTCTATCGTTTGGAACTCTCAACTTGTACATCCAAAACAGTTGGAAAATTGATCATAGATGAACATAATAGCTAGGAACAACATATCAAAATAATTCAAGCTAACCTTATCATATGTGAAATTGCGGATGAAAATATAGTATTAGTGTGACTTCAATATGATGACTAGAGTAGATAGATTGTTAACCAGAGGATGTTGACATCAATGACAATACATAAAATGCGTTCCTTCTTCATCATTCCAACAATATTCCCCTTTGCCATTGATGACAACATGTGCCAAAAAAATGTAAGAAATCATTTGCACAAATAATCATCATCTCCCCTTTAACCTTTGCTATCTCCCCCTTTGACATCAAGGACAAAGGGTGTGCGACCAAAAAATTGATACATATATACATAAAAAAATTTGAAGTGATCTAACTCCCCCTAAGAGAGTTATCTAAGAGAAATGATACACCCTTATGTATAGAAGATTATGCAAGTGAAGAATAGATTAACTGGAGGAGTAGGCCTTTTCAAGATCCTTGAGAATTGTTTCCCAAGTAGGCTTTCCTTCATCTCAAGTCTTCTTAGTCATTGTAAGTGATTTGTACATTGAGTCCAACTCAAAAGTGTTTTCCTATACTTCTTTTGGACTGGTGGGATGTAGATTTATCTTTAAAATTTCTCAGCATCTACTAGAGCACCTGACATCGGAATGTGCTTGGCTTTCAGCAAGTCCCCAAGCTGACCAAATCTTATTACTATGCCTTCCTTCTACTTTTGCAACATGGAAACTTATTTTGTAAGTCTGTGATGGTATTCCACGAGGTATAATGTATGTCATGGGTTGGGTCATAGGCTCCAATGGCTTTGGTTATTTGCGAATCAATAGAATCCATTAAATCCTTAATTCCTTGGGAAGCATCTAGCCATTCCATACAATACAAAAAAAAAAAAAAATAGCTTCCTCTTCACATTCTTGCCCATTAGTTATACACTTTCCCACTTTTTCATACACAAATGGGCATTACCCTATAGATCAAGTAACCTCTTTTCTGCAATTTTTGATTATGTCTCTTTTTTAGTCTTCACTTTAATATTGGAGGTGTATTCTTTGACAAAATAGCCTATAATTTTAAAATTTTCAATAGGATCAAGAGAGTCATATAAATGTATCGGGGGTAGCTTCCTATAGGATTTTTATTGCATCATTGATCAATTCCATTCGCTTTGGGTGTGTCTCTAGAATGACTTTCCTTCCAGAGGAAAGGAATGCATATCTTGGCTCCAATCTTTGAACTAGTGGAATATTTTTAAGATCCACATTACCTTGGCATATTTGGCTTTTTAGCAACAAGGGAGGATAGGCCAGTGGGATTCTTTTTTTTTTTTTTTTTCAAAAGACCCTTGAAGGGTGATAGGCCAAAACTGGGGTAAAGAATAAGAAAGATTTCAGCTTGGTCTAAGAGTGTCAACCTAGGGATCGTGATCTTGTGAGAGGTGTCGTGGCTATCTGTCGAAGGGATGAAGATAGTGAGCTAAGTGGAGATGGAATGCAGCTAGAACACATAGAAAATCCTTAAATGAAAGTCTGATTTTATTCCTATTATGTCTTACTGTCAGAATTGCGCCAGGAACTTTGATAGGAATTATCACCACCTGCAACAGTAATAGTAGCAATTCCTTGTATAAATGACAGATTGCATGATTGTTGTTAAACCTAAAAGAATAAAAATAAATTATTTAACAATCTCATTTAATGATAAACAATGCTTCATCAAATTATAACTATAACAAAACAATAATGGTGCTTAATCCAGAATTAAAAATAAAACATTATGCTACAGAAAACAAATGCACATTACTGTAACTACAAAAAATAAACATCACCAGACGTCCCAAGAAGTGGGCCCCCTCCTTAGTTCGCCAGGTGATGAAATACAATAAGCTTCCCTACATGGGATTGATCATGCAACACTGATTTTGTTCATCAGAAAATAATACTATTGCTACAAAAACCTATACAGAAATATGTGTATATAAATCTGCCTGCAATAATCTATCCTTGGACTGATATTACAAACATATTTATAACCCATGGCTACAACAACTAAT
>CM021101.1:48589564-48689920 GCA_007115665.2 Sequoiadendron giganteum | reverse complement strand
GCTTCTATGGTTGAGGAGAACAAAGTTGCACTGGCTAAGTTATGCTAGATACAAAATCCAAAGTGAAGCAAAGGGTAACTACCCTTATGGGTAGAGACGAAAATGAATTTGAGAAGCTACAAAAGGATACAGTTGTTAAATTTTTTGACATTGCACTAAAATATGGTATGATTTCAAATAACACTTCTTTGGAAGCACTACAAGTGAAGGAGCTTAGAACATTGATTCTCAACATGAGCATGTAGTAGAGGAAGAATATATTTAGGATAATGGTTGTTTGGTAATAGAATAATTGGCACAAAAAGATGAGGAAGTGGAGAAAATTTTGGAGTGAATATCACAGGTCAATAAACAAAAAAGGAAGATAGTTTTATTCCTCTTGTACATGAAGAAAATATTTAAATTTCTCAATACATACTAGAGAATCCTCCTTAAGAAAACCAAAACCAATCTATACAAGGAGAAAATGTGAATGAAGATGCTAAAGAGGAAACTAGTAATGCAAAGAAGGAAAATGAACAAGAGAATGTTGAGAGGGGAGATGAAGATATGGAAGAAGATACCTTGGAACACTAGTAGAATTTGGAAAATAAATGACTACATGACTTTTAGTCACGTGGCTAACACTAGTAGAATTTCACAAATAAATGACTAATTTGGTCATTTATAAGTGACTAATTTGGCCATCGCGTAAAATCACAACTAAATGACTAAATAAATGACTAATATTAGAGAAATAAAAATGACTAAATATCAAGATTAATATTGTACAATGATTAATACCTATTTCTAAAATATAATTATAATTGTTTAATTTGGGTAAAACAAGTTTATATACAAATAAATACTAATTAAAAAATAAATATGAAAGTAAATTATATAAATAGTAAATTTGAATAAATATATATGAATTGTTTTCATGTATATTTGTAATGATAAAAAAAATTGATTTCTTAAAATCTTATTATAAATTTTAATATTAGCATTTTAATGTCTATATATACAAATTGGATCTTCTAGTTCATTTATATTCTACCTAGCTTAATACTTATTGAAAAAGAAGTTATTTATAATTTGTAAATTTAAATTAATTTTTTAAAATATAAATTTGTAATATTTAATAGTCTATGTCATACAAATATGTTGTATAACTTGAATAAGTATGTTTAATTATGAATGCCAATTTTTTTTAAATGATTTTTTACCCATATTATAATACATTTCTTACATAAAATCTGTTTCAAGAATACGCTTTCAAAAATAAAAATCATCTCCTTTAAAATATCTAATGTGAGTTGAATGACTAAAATGAATTAAATGTAGGTGGCATTTTCAATATAAAAGTTGAGTATGTAAATTAACTAAAATAAGATAGCAGAGACTAGAATTATACATATGTTAATAGAAGTGAGTTAGTTTTGGTTGTGTACCTTTAAATAGAGGACAAGTGAATTTTATTTGGTACTTTTACAAGTATGGGTTTTGGCACTGGCCTCACTTATACTGACCTTGCTTCAAATTTGTTCACAAGTCTTGGTATTGGCTTTACAAACATTGAAATATTTCTTTGATCTAGCGAGGATTTTGCATTGGAGTCTTTGAAGTAAGTGGTTTTTTCACACTTGTAGGACGTGCAATTATTCACTTTTGAAGCTCATCATTTCTAACTTCGCTAGAAATTATCGAAGGAGCCTTTTTCTTATTACTCTGCACACCATTTGTCATTAATACATTATTAATACTGTGTTGCAAAGAACCAAATAAAAGGCCTATCAAATCTAGATCATATCTTACTCACTTCCTTTCTTGGATCAGATAATTGTATTGAATTTACACTTGGTGTTTTTGTTTGTGTTCCTACCTTCGAATGCAATTGTCTAGGTTCCTTTATTGCACCTTTAACATCCATCATAGAGTGCATTTTTTTTTTTAATATTGCGGGTTTCTTCAATGATCTAGAATGTTTCAAAATTTTCTAATTTTGTTAGTCCTTATTTGTACCAAGAAAAGAAAATATCCTTTTAAACATTTAAACAAACTTGCAAAAACAAAAATTGAAATCTTCACAATACATTGAGACTTTTTTCACACAAACAATATCATTTGATAGAGACCCTACCATTTGATGAATGCAAATAATAGACCCAAATTTTCTCTTAATGACATTCTACACCTCTTCGGCGTACCCATTGCACAACAAGGTGCAATTGCTAGTTTTATTTTAAACATATTGAAATTATATTTTTTAATTTACATTATCTCAAATTAAGACAATAGAAATTAAACATATTTAAGTTATTTTTTTAATTTTATATTGTTTCAAATTAACACAATATTGAAAAAATACCTTTTCCCTAAAAATATAATTGATTTTCCCGCAACTTTTCCTGAAATTAAAACTGAAACTGATGATTTTTCCCATCTTTTTGATGGCTCTGAGTTGGCTCAAGCATTTGTTGCTATAGCTGCGACATTGCACTCAGATGTAGGTTCTTCTAGTAGGAAAACTTACAATGGGTGTGGTGGGAAGTGATTACTATATTGGCTATTTAATGATCAGCATCTGTAGAAAATATTATGCCCTAGCTGCCATTTTATTCAACCCATGGGATGTCAGCAAGAAAACAGGCAATAGTCTATTAATAGTCTATTTTCATTGTTTATCTCAATAGATTCGATATAATTAGTGTTCTCAAACTAATTTTCCACCTACTGATGACAACTATAAATTCATTCCTAATTATTTCATTATATGTTGGTGTGACTATGAATACACAAGCAATTCAGTTATGAGAATGGTGAATTTAAATAAGAACCTTCAATTTTTTCACATTTGTTTTCAAGTTTGTTTCTGATATCATAGTAGACAAGATGAAAAAGATTTGAAATTTAGCATTGAACGCAGGTGAAAGTATAGGTGAATGTAAAGATAGAGATACTAGGAATTCAAAAGGTTATGGGTTTTGTGTCTACCAGGTGAGCCTTTTTGCATGGTGATATTTTTGTAAATTCTAAACAAATTTAATTTGAAATGGCATTTTTAGTACTTTTATACAAGCATCATTATTTCTTGTCATATTCAAGATGCTAATTACTTTTATCAAAAATATTAGGATCTAGTTGTGATAGACATTGCATGTGCTTCCCTAAATTGGGAGATAAAACTTTGACTATTCGTCGTGCTATAGCCGGGTATAGATATGGATGAGGATATAATACAGTTGAATCTATATTATTTGTTTTTAACCTATACTTCTTACAATCTAACTAAGGCCATCTTATTTCTTTCTCATAGCAGTGGTCAACAAAAACCAGACCAAGAGAATGTCTTAGCTCAAGCTCAACAACACATAGCTTTAGAGGTAAGACTAGGGAATCATCTTTATAGTGAGAAAATAGATTTGGATTCCTTTTCTATTATGATTCTATGTTTCTTATTCATGTATGGTAAGCAAAAAATTCTTTTCGTATATCTGTAGAAGCTTATACTTCAAGTTGGGCCTTTTGGACAAGTCCAAAATACCTACAAAAGTTGTATGCATGACATAGGTATGACTTGGATTTCCTTTAGCTATGGTATGTGAAATGGCCACACTGGTATTCTATTGTTTTGTACCATCTTTTAAATTTGTAAACGACACTGCATGTTTCATTTGTGTAACATGGGATGCAAGACAAGAACAAGACAAGCACCCTACTGTGTCCAACACATTTCTTAGTTTTCTTTGGGAAAGAAAGATTACTTGAAAATGGTAGTAAGAACATCCTTTAGTTGTTTCCATCAGTAGAGACCTAAGTCACCGGGTTCACTGAATTTAATCCACGAAGTTTGAAATTTAGAGAACTTAAAAAAACCCTAAAAAATTGTTTCAATCTACCCATAAATTATTTTGGATGAAGGGCTAAGGGTTTTGATTAATTATTTTTTCTTTTTTTTGGATTTTTCCCTTGAAAACAATACTTGCGACATATATTTCTTCTACTGTTATTTTGTGGGTATGCAAGTCTTTTCTAGGATTGTGGACAATTGGTTTTCGAATGATCTTGTAAAAGCTATGTGCAAGTTCGCGTCTCTTATGCACAACCTAAAAGAGTTGTCTTGAAATGGTGGATGTGTAATCTTAATCCCTACTAGCAAAGGAATTAGTAGGTTTACAAAAGAAAAAATAAAGATATTTTTCACTATTTTTTTAATTTTTTAATCTTAAATTTGATTTGACTCTATATTTTACATCCAAAGAATACATTTTTAAAAATATTTTTCTCGTTGATACAAGTACTTAATAACTCATCCAAGTATTGATCAGTCGTTACATCTATAGGTACAATCCAAATATGTTCTTCTGAGGTTTGATTTTTTAAAATGCATTCTTCAAGACATTAATAAAACCCTCACTAGGCTCAATTTCCATCTTCCCAACAATCCACTTGAAAATGCACTCAGCAGACATAAGACCTCACTATGTTAATAATCTGTTTTCCTAGCATTCCAACACTTTCTCATTTTTATGTAAAGCATCATAACCAAACACTCCTTCTTCTAGGGATTCCAATCCTGAATAGAATCAGGAGAAGATCAAATTGAACAAGCATCTGAAGTGCTTTATCTTTTCAACCAAAACTCTTACATTTCACTTGCAAATCACAAGGCATCTATAAGCCAAATCAAGCAGACCTTTATCAAATTTCAAATACCATTTAACTATCATTACTTTGACTGATTTAGAACAAAACCTAATCAACAAACTTTGATTTCAAAATTCATTGAACTCACCCAACTTTGCACCAACACACCACAAGAGACACACAATACAAAGTCACCTTTGATGGAACTAAGAACAACAACCCATACCAACCTTATGAACACCCTTATAACATCATCTTTTATCAGGAACAAACAACTCATATTGCCCTTAACTCTATTTTGTCAGAAATTCCAATTTCATGCATTCAAATTACCATTTGCACATAGAAACCACTTTGCGAAATCAACAGTTTCAAATAGTTATTCTCCCAAACTTGTTCCAAGAATCTAGGCACCTTTACCAATTAAATTTAGAAAGGTTCAAACCAAATTCAATCACTCTTAACCCTGGTTCCATAAATTCACCCTTCCTAGCAGTTAACTCACTATTCTGGCTAGTAGGTTTTACTAGTCACTAAATCAGGTATACCCTCAGATCCTTATTGAATCCTCACACAATCCTTACCTTTTTAGGAACCCATTATGCCATATATTGACATACTTCAAAAGCACATAGACTTTTTTTGGAAAGTATAAGAGAAACAATAACCTGTCTGCAGCCAAAGTGCACCAAATAAGATAGTTTTCCAAAGCAACTACCTTTGTATCAACTTGAAAACACCTAACAACCCTTGGAAGCATTGAGTTAGGTCACATAACTACAAATTCCATCATTTTTAGGGATTGATAAACCCAAACAAATAGTAAACCATGAAACCCTTGATTTTAGGCTTGACAATGCTTAAGTGCATGAGGGTTTATAGAGGAAGTATACTCCAAACCTTCTAGGGTTCTACCACTGCTTCAAAATAATTTATATAAGTCTTCACAAGCTTATAAACCATCTCCATACCTTCTTAAGTGCTCATTACATCAATCTTTAACATGGAGCCATCATTTTACATTAAGAAAACTCAGAAATTACTGAGAAAACAATCACCCATTCTCAACTCGGACATTCCCCTCTACTTCTAACACACAAATCATTTAAAACATTCTAAATACAACCTATTCTAACATACTCCACCATTCTACATTATCTAATTTGGTGGAGTAGCCATTTATTTCCCTCTACACTCTCTAGCCCAGTCTTTAAGAAATACCAACAGTCATAAGATAAAAGCCTACAACTGACTCTTATATTCCAATTGATCCTTCAAAACCACATTGTATGAAGAGTTCCAATCCCTAGAAATCCATATGTAACAAGAAACAAAGTTACTAGGTGCTGCACAGAATCAGAAGATTGGAAAAATCACACAAAAAGCATTGATCACTGAAAACAGGGTACTCTATTATTAGATACTCTTCAAAATTACAATGGATGGCCATTTTATCGCCTTACAAATTCTTTTATATATGGTTACCAAGGCACAACTTATTTTCTTCTTCCTTCATCGAATGCAACTACCTCTTAACTTTTAATATTCTTGATTTATGCTCTTTTTTTGTATAATTACATTTTGACAACTTTTCCCACCTTTTGACAATATTTTGAAAATATACTTAAGCCACCACCTAATGACTCAGTACATGACTTTAATACATTAAAATTAGCCTTTAAAAAGCATTGCCACCTTATTTTTTCCTTGAACACATAAATTTGACCAACTAGCCTTTTGAAGGCATTACATGATCTAGGTGCTCTTGCACCACATTTGTATAAATGCACACATAGAAGTGACCTTGTAATCAGTTGTAGTAGTGAATTCAAAACCATAGGGAAAAAGAGCAGATTTCAGAACAATATTTGTGTGCCTCTCAATCAAACAAAAATACACTTTTCTTTTAAACATGTTTGTTAACTGCTTTCTCCATTTTGAAGTGCAGCAACAAACCTAAGAATAAAAAATAGCATGCCAAACATCAAGCATAAAAATCATTCATTCCAATGCTATAATTTCTGATAAAACAACAAGTATACTTCACTTCCAAGAAAATCTAATAAGGATGACTTGCATGTGCATCACTAATGTAATACCATCTACTTTGATCTGTAAAATCATCTTTAGGAATATGATGCAGAGCATCATACCAAACCATCAACAACCTCATTTCATTAGGGAATTTCAATCCCCAATTGAATTAGGAGAAGATCAAATTATAACTTTACATCAAAATTAAAACTCATTCACCATCTTTACAAAACTCATCAAGTTCTCAAGCTCAACAAATTACATCATTAGTACACCAAACAATCACCAATATACTCATCCTCCAAGGCAACAAGACAACTAAACCATGCATCCCTATTATTAGCCCAATACGAAACCATCAAACCACTGTATATAACATAATTTTAACTGAAAAGAACCTTTTCACACTCACAATGCACTGTATTATCAAAGTCTTCCATTTTAGCAATCTAACATGCACCAATTCACTCATTGTTCCACTTACCTTACAAGGCACATCAACAAAAATCCTCACCTTTTTGCTATAACCAGTTATTAGTCCTTCAAGACATCAATTTCATCATGTTTTAAAAGAAATAACCCACACAACTCTGTCCATTTTAAACTTACTATTCTTTCTGTAGTCAAGTCATCATTCATGCATATATTTTTATCTTTGCTCGCAACTCCAAAAAAATCAAATCTATCTCCTAGACCCTATCCAAACATGGAGTCATATGTAACAACATCAACAAAGAAATTTCCAAATGTTTACAAGCTTTCCTTTCACTATTCCAACAGATTCACTATTTTGAGCAATCAAACCAGCATACTCTTAGTAGGTCAATAAATCCTTAAATCAAGTGAATAATTTTCATTCATTTTGTATATCCACATTCCCAATGTACATTCAAGAGCGATTTTTAACACATCATAACATATCAAAAGTTGGCAGTAGCTTGTCATAAAGAAATTACTAGATTCTAAATTGTTCGCTAGAAAGGGCTACTAATTTAGGCCTACATTACCAATAAAGTGCTCAAAGTTTATCACCAAAATACCAAACGATTGAAAATAGTCATTCATCATGTCACAAAACTGAAGAATCAAACATTTTTAGTGACAGAAAGGCTCCATAAATCATTGTTCCAAAAAAACCCCTATATTATGCACAAATCAAGTCCTACAAAGGAGGGTTTGTTGAATAAGTTACTTACAAACCTTAAATACTCCTACCACCACCAAAAACACCATGGAAATATCCTGCATAAGCTTTATAAACTTATCACCCACCTTTATGCATGCCTTTATATCGATTGCCACCTTGGAGCCATTCACTTCTATTGGGAAAACTCTATTTTTTCCCGTGAAATAGTAGCATACAACCCAAAATCTCACCTTCCCTTGTACATTAAGCACACATTTTAATTCAAACAATTAAAAAAAATCCATTCAATTGATCTAACTAGTCCTACATTGATGGAATGTCCAACTTTCCTTTAGAGGACTCTCACAACCCTATTTGAGGGTTGCAGACTGAACATCACTAAATGCAGTCAAACTGATGATATTTTTGGTGGATTCCCTCCTAATTGGATTTAAATGAAAGATCACTCTCTGATCAATAAAAAACTATAATATTTAAAGGCCTAAACTACTACACCAATTTTACAAGTGAATGAAATCAAGAAGAAACTCATAAATTTATAGAAACATGGTACTTTTATTGATCTCAGATCTTCAATATTACAAAACCTGTAGTTTTCCTTGCTTTCACAAATGCTTTATAGATGTTTCAAATAGTTAAGGCAACTGCCTTTTGAAATCCAATGACCTATCCCTTGATTTTCTTGATTTTCTTGCTCTTTTTCACATATTTGACAATATCACAAGTTTTGTATTTTCTCATCTCTTTGACTACCTTAGACCTATTACATGGCTTTAATATATTCAAATTAGTCTTTACATAGCCTTGACACATCATTTTAGGCTTGAACACATAAATTTGACAAATTAGCCTTTTCAAGGCATTTCACGATGAAGGTGCTCCTGCACCACAATATCTTGTTGCTTTTCATCTTGAGGACCTCTCACATAAGCAACATAGTGACCACCTCTCATATTGCCCTAATGTTCCACAACTCCAGTCAAGCTATATATGGAGCTTTCTTTTTCAATACACTTGGGATCAAGATAAGGGCTTAAATCAAGATTGTCTTAGAATGCAACATGGCCACTCAATTTGCTTAAACAACCCTACAAATCTTGTGTAAATCTCTTTACATGTACAATTAAAACATTTGGAGTTGATGAAGAGCATCATACCAAAACCATCAACAACCTCATTTCATTAGGGTAAATCAAAATCCAATTGAATTAGGAGAAGATCAAATTGAAAAAGCAACTTTGTTCACTAAAACGTTTCATCAATTTCACTTCTTTACCCAACAAGATCCAACAAATTCTTTGATCAATCACAATGCATCAACAAGCCAAAACACTACATAAGTAATCCATCTTTGTATCAGACTCAAAAACCTCTTAACCATCATCAATTGAACAAGAATAAAACAAAAACCTGATTGAAAACTCTAAATCCATCCAATCATGCATCCATTTACCCTTCATTGTAACTAGTGCAAGGGCACCAAGGCCAACTCATGCAAAAGGAGGTTAAGTGATTAGGTGTATTATTTTCTTGAGTACTTTTGAACTCAATAAGGTCCTTTGAGACCATATTCAATGTATTGGGAGTCCTAGGGGGTTAAACTTGCAAAATAATGTAAAGATGTCAAAATTATGTATTTGTAAAAGTGCAAAATGCACATGGAGGGAATACCAAAGGTCATAAGGTAGTTAGAGTAGTCTCATTCATTGAAAGAAGTTGGAATTTGATAAGTCATGTTGTCAATGTATTTAAAAGGCCTTGTATATAGTTGAGAAGGCATGGGTGATTGTACATCAATTTTTGAATGAATAAGAGCATTAGGTTCTACATATTCTCATAGAAAATCACTATGTTCAGGCTGTGTACAGCCTTGTATAGGAAGGGAGAGATGTGTGGATATTTTTAAGTGATGGTATAGTCAATCACCTTCCATCTCCTTTTTGTTTCATGTGTTTTGGTACTGTTTGGAGTTAGATATTGTGAATTCTCTGAAAATTACCAATACCCTGACCTAGGGTAAACAATGAGGGCTAAATTTGAATTTCTTCCAATCTAACTGTGGAAAGCTCCTACAAATTGGTGGATAGATGGTTACTAGTATATGATAACATATTTTATAAGTTGCATGGTGTAAGGGTAAGGGTGAAGAGAGTAATATTTTATTTTCTCACTATAAATTTGTGTCTCAGTCTAGGGACAGGGCAGTCAAGAGAATTTTGGTTTATGGTTTTATAAAAAACATTTGAGAACAAAATTTTAATGATCTAATAATCATGTGAAGGTCAAATATAACATTTTATAAGCATTGGGAAAGTGAGTTTGAGTGGGGAGATACGAAAACCAATAATCCCTTGTGTACATCATGCCAATTAGGCCTAGAATTGGAATGGGATAGTCATGTTGGAGTCTATTTTTTCAAAGGAACATATACTAGTTCTTAGGTATGATTTAGAACCCTTTAAAGGGTATCCAATAAGCCAATCATAGTCAGAAGTTATGGCCAGCATCAAGAGTTGTGTATGACAGTTCCCTTATGAAGACCTCCAAGGAAATGGCAAGCATATGATAGAAACCAACTTTAACTTGGTTGCAAGCTTGATGAGTGATAAAATCATGTTTATCTATTTCATCTAATCTTGTTAGATGCCTTAATAAAGCCATGTGAAGGTCTGGAGTCTCAGAGGTGGTTTGTAGTCTTTGGAAAGTTATTGCATTGAAGAGTCTTCGAGGGTGTTTTGAGTGATCAGTCAAGACTTAATCTTGAAATCTTGTACAAACCTATTTTGTGCCAACTTGGTCTTGCATCAGTAACTTGCTTTCACAACGAAAAAAGGCAAGAAATGATCAAATCATGATCGTATCCCTTTACCAAACCTTTTGGTGTAGGAGCACCTTTGCAATATTTTGATTCCATCATGTAAAACTTGATAGGTTGATTAAATTTTGGTGTTCCAATATCATATTAGGGACCTTCAAGTCATTAGAGTCATGTTTTGCAAACAAATGTGGAAAATGTAAAGTTGTCACCAAATATTGATTAAATTGCATAATTATGTAAACGTTGTATTAGGAAGTTGAAGGTACATTTGGGATTTTAGGTCATTTAGAGGTAGTTAGAATATTGAAATTCAGTTGTTTTTCCTTTGAAAAGGCTTTTATATGCATTTTAACTTCAAGGGTGATTGGAATGAGAAGATGTAACAAAGGAAATATATGATTTTAAGCAATTTCTGCAGAGAATTTGTGTTTCCAAACATATGTACGGATTGTACGGACTGTAAAACATGCAAAATTACTTGTTAATGTCATGGCCTTCAATCACCTTTCATTTGGAACAAATTTCATGCATTTTGGTTATTCCTTGAGCAAGATATTGAGTTTTTTTGTGAAAATTGTCAAAACCCTTGCTCGGGTAAACAATGAGGTTACAAAATTAAGTTTCTCCCATTTCATTCAGTGGAACAATCTAAATCTTGGTAGGGAGACTTTGTTTTATATATTCCTTCATATTATAGACCCTCACACCAAAAGATAATGGTTATCATAGGGAAAAATGAAGCCTTAGGTCGGTAATTTTGCTTAAAATCTAGAAAATGTCTATGTACAGAGTTGTTTTGAGATATTCGATGATTGTGAATGAGTTTTATTGAACCCCATTTGATTCTCAAGGCTTTTAAGGGTAGTTTGAGTCACCTATAATGAGGGATTGGTCTATTTATATGTTTGTGGCCATTTCTTATTGATTGTCCAGTGAAGACAGATTGGTGAAAGTCATAGTTTGACAGTGATTAGTGATTATTCTGTGTTTTGATGAAGTGGAAGGCACTCTACCTGGGTGAAATCATTATAATGGGTTGTTTTGATGTAATTAGATCCCTCTCAAAGAAGGTTTGGTGGTGTGGTGTTCTTTTCTGTACTAATCTTTCATGGCAGCCTTGTGATAGTCACATTATCAAATAAAAAATGAAGGTTCGAAGTAGGATCTTGTTGAATTAATTATGTATAAAGGTTTAGAGAAAGTCTAATCAAGTAGTTCAGGCATATTTATATCTTCTTGTGGTATTTTTAAGGATGAATGGGCTTGGAAATGGGGAATTATATATTGAAGGGGTCTAATTAGGCCTAGTTGTGAATTAGGACAGTCCACTTTTGAAAATACTTAAGATAGAGTTGTGTATGTTGGAGAAAGGGTTTGGGCCAGCATTATAAATGTTGTCTAAGGAATTTTGTGTAATAATTTTGTGGTTATGATTTGTGTTCTTAGTTTGGTGCCTTGTAAACAGGATTTTGTGAAGAAGGTTTGAGTCCTAGTTGAAAGGACAGTAAGAAATTGATTGAGTTTTGTTTTCTGTCAATTGGAGAAGTTGGAGAACCAATATTGTGTGATGTTGAGTCATTGATTTGTGAAGATTTCTTGGTAAATTTGAAAATTTTGTGGGATCTTGAACCCTTTGTTGTGATATATGTCCTCAATAGGAAGAGTTTGAGATTTGAGAATCCTCTGTGTTCTGCATCACCTTTGTTCACCTTCAATATCTCCAATTAGACATAAACAACCCAAATATACTAGACCTTAATTTTATTCTTTATCAGATTCTTAAATTTTTACTTCAAGGCCAATATCCTCATGGTTACCCAAACACCAACTGGTGACTCCAAGACTCAAAGAAATCATTTAGCTTATGAGACATCTCTAACATCATCCTTGTGATAGGAATAAATGAAATCAAGCATTAACGTAGGTCTACCTTTTCATTTATCCAACATTCCTTCTTGATCTAGTTATTCCCTAGTAATCATGCCTTTAAAGACTATTGGGGAGAACTCTAGTGAAAATACACCAAAAATGTCATAACGATTACTTTTTGCGGAATTGTCTATCCATCGATGAGATACTTACTTTGGCATATACAAGAATGAAGTAATATCCATTTGGTGCACACTGTGCCCACTCCTTAACCAAGCCATCCACTATATGAAGCTTGACCTACCAAAATACTTGTAGCATCAGTTGCCTTTTACACCAATTTCAAGGAGTAGCAACTTAATTCATAGCTACAGAAAACTATTTTTAAATGTGAAATACACCAATCATACTAGTGAAAACCATACTCCTCTATATTTGTATAATGAATTTGAACAAGAAAACACCTGTAAGCAGAATGTGCTACAGTAAAAATACATTAACCCTAGTTATAGTGGCCAGATTACAAACTATTCAGTTCCAATATATCACATACTTAAGAAATTAGACTGGTTTGTACACTCTTGTCTACTAAGTGTTGTAGGAGATCAATGAAAAAACTCCTACAAGAGAGCACAATTAAAACTTGAGACAAAAATGTTGGACATAACTGACCTTGAAAAAGTACTTAGTAATTAAGAGACACATCTCTTTACCCTTATGACAAATTTTGGATATGTGAGACAAGCTTAGGTATGACTTACATCTCTCTAGACATCTCTAAATTTCTCTTGGATAGAGTCAAAGACATTTAAGAGATATATAATGTAGCAAGTGGTAGAAGTGATCATAGTTGCACATTTTACGAAGTGTACAATACATTTTGATGTAGAGGCTAGGTTGAGATCACTCACAAAAAAGAGACTTCAATTCCCAACTAAGGACTCACCTTCACTGTGCAACCAATTTATAGACATCAACTCACCCTCAAGGGTCTCAACCCTTCAAGTTTGTAAAACAAGAAAAACCTCCACCTAGACCCTAAAAAATTCTCTCAACATATACATGATGGAAATTTAGCCATTTAAACTCAATCTCAAAGTCAGGTTCAACACACTCTTCAAAACTCACTTGATGCAACTGGTTATCCTTGTAGCACTCAAAACCTGGTTCAAGCCAGATTTCTCCCAACCTTCCCAAAACACTAGAAAATTACAAGATGGATTAAGATACCCTTTGCAGGGTTACACAACATACCCAAGAATCAATGGTCACACTTTTGGGCCAACATGGACTTTCGACACACCTACCTCAATCTAGGCTTCACAATTAGCCCTTTTTTCCAAAGGGATTGTTGAGAAACTATGTCTCAACTTCCAGCTTGAAGCCCCATCCTTACATAACTTGGCATTAAAATGTTCATTTCTGCCTTTACCGCCATACTGCGCACGGTCTCCTTCCTCACCATGGTGGTCGTGGTATCAATCTATGCTTCTAGCTGGCAGTTACTACCTTATCGTGGCTAGTCAAATGACTAACCATGGTGGTCGTCGTAAGACCATTAGTGGCCTACTTGATAGTTATTGCCATACCGTGGCTAGTAAAGAGACTAACCACGGTGGCTGCGGTAAGACTACTAGCAGCCTAGCTGGTGATTACTACCTTGTTGCGACCAGTCAAATGACTGACCACGGTGGCTGTGATAAGACCACCAGTGGCCTGGCTGGCGATTACCGCCTTATCACAGCTAGTCAAATGACTGACCGTGGTGGCTGTGGTAAGACCACCAGTGGCCTGGCTAGTGGTTACTGCCATATCGCGGCTAGTCAAATGACTAACTACGGTGGCCATGGTAAGACCGCCACGGTCTACCAGGTCATTTGCCACCATACCGCGGTGTGTCTTGGAGCTGGCTGCAGTAGCATGGTAGGAAGGGTTGTCTGGGCTCGGTGAAGTCGGGATGAGCTCGATCGAGCTCACCGCCATACCACAAGATGAACTCGGTAGGGCAGCGGTAGCACAGTAGAATGGAGGGCAGAGCTTAGATGAACTCAGTTGGCTTACCACCATACCACGAGCTAGTCGGATGGGGTTTGCGGTAGTGCAATAAAGACTTGGAGAGCTCGATCGAGCTCAGGACCAGTTTTGACTGAGTTTGAATCAGACTCAGAGAGCGATTGGTGAATGAGATGTGGACACATGGTTTAGTGTCAGAGCAATAATTGGCTAGAGGCCAAAGTCATAGCAGTAGTTATTGTAGGTCGACTCAGGGTGGCGAACAAGACCCGATTTGGGTAAAGAAGTTATGGTCTGGGTGGCTCAATGCAAGAAGATCAATATGGGTAGATCATTGGTGTGATTAGATCAGAGATTGATGTACCTTGTGATTGGTAGTTGACTAACAGAATTGAATGCAATGTATGACTTAAGTAAGTCGAGTATGTGATTGCAAAAAAGGGGTTGATTCGAACTGTATATTAGGGGATAACATTGTAACAGTGAGATAATTCTGAGAGTGCTAATATGAGCTGAACAGAAGCAAGACTCTGATTTATATGTAATATTTTTATTACTATAATACAAAATATTCTTTGCTTGGTGTGGTGGGTTTTTTACCTAGAAAGGTTTTCCCACATTAAATACTTGTGTCAACTGTGAATGCTAAATTGCGTGTTCTCTATTTTTTACATGTTGTATTCATCTTAAGTAATTTAGAGGCTATTGAAACCTGTTTATGCTCTTCTCCTTTGTTGTATTAGTGTTAAGGGAATGTATTTCACACTATTGGGTCTCTAGATCTTGTATGTTTTCCCTTCAAGTGGTATCAGAGCTTGGCCAGTTGTGTTATCATTGTAGGAAAGGTTAGTTTTTTGTGCTAATACTGTTTCAATGGGAGTTTTGCATTGTTGAAACTTGTTTCTATTTGAGATGGCTAATACATCTGGTAGAGTAGGCATTGAAAAGTTTAATGGGAGTAACTTTGAGTTATGGAAACTCAAGATAGAAGACTTGCTTGTGGATAGAGACCTCTGGATTGTAGTGTCTGGAACTAAGCCACAAAGTAAAACACAAGAAGCTTGGGATCTTATTGATAGAAAAGAAAGAGGTTTGATAAGATTGATTCTAGCTGATTTTGTACTCCTGAACGTCCATAAGGAGCAGTCCATAGCTTGATTATGGAAGAAGCTTGGTGATATTTATCAAGGAAAGTCTCTGGTAAATAAGTTATTCCTGAGGAAGAATTTGTACTCCTTGAAGATGGAAGAAGGTGCATCTATTGCACACCATCTAAACTCATTTAATATGAGTGTTACTCACCTGACATCTGTAGGTGTAAAGATAGAGGAGGAGGATAATTGCATGCTCCTTTTGTGCTCATTACCTAATAGTTGGGATCATCTTGTGATGGCCATTGGAAGCACTACCATTGCTTTCAAGATGGAAGACGTTGTTGCCTCATTGCTATCTAAAGAGATGTAGAGAAGTCTTCAGAGATGGCCAAAGAGGCTCTTGTTGTTCGAGGTAGACCAAAGGAGAAAGGCAAGAAGAAGGACATGAAGTCAAAATCCAAATCTACAGGGAGATCAAAGTCTCCTAGTAAAAATTTCAAGGTGAGATGCTAGAACTATGGGCAACCTAGACATATCTGGAAGGACTGCAAGGAGATAAAGAAGAAGAATGCTTCTGACAATGAATCTTCTCAAAGTGATGCAAATGCCTTCATTGCAGTAGCCTTGACAACTCAGGCATCAAATGATGTTTGGTTGGTTGACTTAGGTGCATCTTTTCACATGACGTCCAATAGAGAATGGTTCTCTAAATATGAGAAGTATGATGGTGGAAAGGTATACTTGGCAAGTGATTCAATGCTAGAGATAGTTGGCAAAGGAAGAGTCAGAATTCAGTTTCTTGACAAGAGAGTCAAGGGTATTGGTGGCGTACTTCACATACCAGGTTTGGCTCGAAATCGTCTTTCTGTTAGTAAGTTAAATGATGCTAGTGTAGAAGTTTATTTTCAAGTAAGGGATGTAAAATGGCTAGAGGTGCAATGGTGCTAGCTAAGGGTGTTCGTATTGGCACTCTGTACAAGCTGGATGCATGACCTATTCTTTGCAACAGTGCCTCTATAAAGTCATGTAATGTTGTACCTGTAGAGAAAGATGAAGACACTTCTCTAGCTGCAAATGCTATGGAGGTAAAATTCCTAGCTAAGAAGACTATGCTATGGCATCATAGACTTGGTCACATTAGTGAGAAAGGTTTAAAAACTTTGAAGAATAAAAATCTTGTAGAAGGGCTTGATTATTGTAACCTTGACTTTGATTTTTGTGAACATTGTATCTATGGAAAACCGCACCCTGTTTCATTTTATTCTAGTCCTCACAAATATTTTGGTATACTGGATTATGTTCATTTTGATGTATTTGGTCCAGTTAATGTCCTTCCTTATCAAAGTCTAGATATTATGTTTCTTTTATTGATGACTGTTTGAGAAGGGCATTTGTATACTTTATTAAAAGTAAATCAAAAGTGTTCAGTTGGTTTAAAGAATTTAAATCTTTGGTAGAGAATTAGATTGGAAGAAAAATCAAGTGTTTGAGGACAAACAATGGCAGTGAATTTTTTTCTACAGATTTTGAAAGGTATTGTACTGATCATGGGATTAAAAGGCACAAGACAATGCCTTATACTCCATAGCAAAATGGAGTTGCTAAAAGGATGAACAAGATGTTGATGGAAAAAGCAAGGAGTATGCTGAGTGGTGCTGGTCTGGAGCAAAAGTTCTGGGTTGAGGTTGTGGCTATAACATGCTATCTAATAAATAGATCTCCTTTCTCTGCTCTTGTTGACAAGACGCCTTTGGAAGCATGGTCTGGTAAGAAGCCCTCTCTGAGACATGTTTGTGTGTCTGGCTATGAGGCATATGTTTATGTGCCAAATGAAAAGAGATATAAATTGGATAACAAGGCTATCAAATATATTCTCATCAACTATGGAGTTGGTGTGAAAGGATACAAGCTTTGGAATGCTGTTACTGAGAAGGTTTTCTATAAAAGAAGTATAATATTTCATGAGCTAAAAACTTTAGTAAGTGATCAATAGCTTGGGACAGATCAAAGTGACAAGAAGAAGGATGCAGTTGAGATTCCCCAAACTCCAGAAAGGGAAGAGCTGCATGGTGTACCTAAGATTGAGGAGAGCTCAAGCAGCTCTGGAAGTTCCAATGATGAAGAACAACCTCAACCTGTAAGAAGATCTACATGAGAAAAAAGGCAACCTGAAAGGTATGGTTTCAATATGTTATATACAAACTGTGCCTATCCTTTAATTACTTGCACTGATGAACCTAGGACTGTTAAAGAGGCAATCAACATGGCTGATTCAAATTCTTGGCTAGATGCCATGAATGAAGAAATGGATTTTTTGAAAAAGAATGATACCAGGAATTTGGTACCACTGCCAAAAGGGCGAAACCCTGTTGGCTGTAAGTAGATATTCAAAAGGAAGATAGGTCTTGATTGCAGTGTTGAGAAGTATAAGGCTAGGTTGGTTGCAAAGGGATTTTCTCAAATTGAGGGAATTGATTATGGAGGATCTTTTCCCCTATAGGAAAGCTGACATCCATCAGATTTTTATTGTCATTGGCAGCTGTGTATGATTTTGAAATTGAACAAATGGATGTGAAGACAATGTTTCTCCATGGTGAGCTAGAAGAAGTAATCTACATGTCCCAGCTTGAGCATTTTGTTGAAAGAGGTAAACACAATCTGGTCTGTAAGTTAAATAAATCTCTCTATGGTTTAAAGCAATCCCCTAGAATGTGGTACCAAAAATTTGACACATTTGTGTTGTCAATTGGATTTGCAAGATTAAAATATGATCATGGAATTTATTATAAATCTGAGAATGATCATGTGCTTGTTATTACCCTGTATGTGGATGATTTGTTATTCATTGGAAATAGCAAGACTATGATTTATGATCTTAAATCTTAGTTGTTTGCAAAGTTCAAAATGAAAGATCTTGGTGCAGCTAGGTACATTCTTGGAATGGAGATTACCAGGTACAGAACAAGCAGAAAGCTTTGGGTCAGTTAGAGTAAGTATGTAAAAATAGTTCTAGAGAGGTTTAGCATGGATGACTACAAGTAGTTTGTTGTTCCAATCATGGATGGAACTAAGTTGTTTGTTGAAGACTATCCAAAGTCTGCTATTGAGATGGAGGACATGGCCAATGTGCCTTATGCAATTTTTGTTGGTAGTTTGATGTATGCTATGGTCTGTACAAGACCAGACATTGCCCAAGCAGTGGGAGTTCTAAGCCGATTTATGGAAAATCTAGGAAGATCACATTGGGATGTTGTGAAGAGAGTTTCCAAGTATTTGAAGGGGACTTTAGATTATGCACTGTGTTATGATGGCAGTATGGTTGGATCATAAAAATATCTCAGCATCCAAGGTTATGTTGATTCAAATTGGGCAGGGGACATTGACAATAGGCGATCCACTAGTGGATACACTTTCATGCTTAAAGATGGAGCAATCAGTTAGATGAGAAAGCGACAGGATGTAGTTGCTTTATCCATGATAGAGGTAGAGTACATGGCTGCAACTCATGCCTATAAAGAGGCTATTTGGCTAAGGTGTCTATGTTCAGACATTGGATTTAATGCTGGGAAAATTTCAATCTACTGTGACAGTCAGAATGCCATATGTTTGGCAAAGAATGCAACCTTTCATGTCAAAACCAAGCACATTGATGTGAAATATCATTTCATAAGGGATATGGTTGAAGATGGCAAGGTCAGTCTAGAAAAGGTGGACACCTCAAAGAATTTTATAGATGCTTTAACAAAGCCTATGAGTACATAAAAGTTTAGATGGTGCAGAGAATAGATGGGCCTTAGGGCCTATGATAGACATTGAATTTTTGAAGCCATGGGGGTAGCTGGAAGTGTTCACCAAGAGGGAGCTTGTTGAGAAACTATGTCTCAACTTCTAGCTCGAATCCCCATCCTTACATAACTTGGCATTAAACTGTTCATTTTTCCCTTTACCACCATACCGAGCGCGGTCTCCTTCCTCACCGTAGTGGCCACGGTATCGATCTGTGCTTCTGGCTGGCAGTTACAACCTTACCGTGGCTATTCAAATGACTGACCATGGTGGCCATGGTAAGATGGTGAGTGGCCTAGCTAGCAGTTATCGCCATACCATGGCCAGTCAAGAGACTGATCGTGGTGGCTGCAGTAAGACTGCAAGCGGCCTGGCTGGCGGTTACCGCCTTATTGCGACTAGTCAAATGACTGACTGCGGTGGCTATGGTAAGACCACCAGTGGCTTGGCTAACGATTACCACCTTACCAAGGCCAGTCAAATGACTGACCATGGTGGCTGTGGTAAGATTGCCAATGGCCTGGTTGGCGGTTACCACCATACCATGGCCAGTCAAATAACTGACCATAGTGGCCGCAGTAAGACCGTCACGGTCTGCTAGGTCGCTCACCACCATACTATAGTGTGTCTTGGAGCCAGCTATGGTAGCGTGGTAGGAAGGGTTGTCTGGGCTCGGTGAAGTTAGGGTGAGCTCGGTCGAGCTCACTGCCATACCGCAAGACAAACTTGATAGGGCAACGGTTTCATAGTAGAATGGAGGGTAGAGCTCAGATGAACTCGGTTGGCTTATCGCCATACCACAAGCTAGTCAGATGGGCTATGTGGTAGCACGATAAAGACTTGGAGAGCTCGGTCAAGCTTGAGACCAGTCTTGACCGAGTTTGACTCAGAGTCAGAGAGTGATTGGTGAATGAGATGTGGACACGTGGCTCAATTTCAGAGCGATAATTGGCTAGAGGCCAAAGTCATAGCATTAGTTATTGCAGGTTGATTCAGGGTGACAAACAGGACCCGATTTGGGTAAAGAAGTTATGGCCTGGGTGGCTCGATGTAGGAAGATTGGTATGGGAAAATCATTGGTGCGATTGGATTAGAGATGGACGTACCTTGTGATCGGTGGTTAACTGACATAATTGAATGCAATGTATGACTTAAGTAAGTTGAGTATGTGATTACAAAAAAGGGGTTGATTTGAACTATATGTTAGGGGATAACATTGTAACAGTGAGATAATTCTGAGAGTGTTGCTGTGAGCTAAACAAAAGCAAGACTATGATTTGTATGTAATATTGTTATTACGGTAATACAAAATATGCTTTGCTTGGTGTGGTGGGTTTTTTACCTTGAAAGGTTTTCCCATGTTAAATACCTGTGTCAACTGTGTGTTCTTTATTTTTTACATGTTGTATTCATCTTAAGTAATTTAGATGCTATTGAAACCTATTTATGCTCTTCTCCTCTATTGTATTAGTGTTAAGGGAATGTATTCCGCACTATTGGGTCTCTAGATCCTGTATGTTTTTCCCTTCAAGGACTACCCTTCCAACTTTAGGTATCTACCCAAAAACCTTGGATAGTCTTAGATCATGGTACCGAACCTCAAATTTTGTGAATAGTTTATGTCTACAGGGCCTCTAACTCACTGTCCCAAGAAACCCTCCTAAACCTTCACAAAAACAAGGGTTTTAAGGAAACTCACAACTCCAAGGCTCAACCAGTATTAAGAACTCTTCAAACACCCTACAAAACACCTGCCCAAAATTAAAAAAACCCTCACATGCCCATTTCATACACTAGTTTCAGATTCACCACTTAGCTTTCTCATTTTCTTGACAAAACCACCCCTACTCAGCCTTAGTGCCTCACAACATGTGTTTCTCTACTTCCTCAGTCTCCAAATCATCTAAAAATCTACCTAGGCATGATATAGGCCAATCCACCAAGCCATAGGGTCAACACAGTAGGTGGATTGGCTAAAGAGTCATGGGAAGACCCTCAAACCTTCACACAAAAATATAACAACCAACAAGTTTTTTTTTTATCCCTCACATAGAATGTTAGATTTAGGCCTCAATAACAGATGAAAATGGAAGTGTATACATATATTTGTAAGCAACCACAATCTTAAGCCATGAAAGATTTGTACGGGCCTGTGGAAAGAAAAGAAAGTTCAGAAAATAATGCAAAATAAAGAAATCATTGTTCTAACTTGTTAATTTCTTATTCAAAAACTGAACCACTTAGAACTGACCAACCACCTAAACTACCTTTCTAAAAAAGGATTTTAACCCTTTACATTGCTAATTATGCATCCTTTACTAATGGCAACTTTATATTTGGAACTTAGACTCCCAAAGACTCAAACTACATTAAATGGTTCATATGAACCTTATTACATCATGAATGGTCTCATGTACCTCATTCAACACAAAATGACTCTTTCTACCACTAACTCGCAAACCAACCCTCATATAGTGCATTTTCCAATTACATGATTTAGGTGCTCATGCACCACATTTATATGCTTGAAACACACTTTCACACCCCAGTAGTTGCACATTTTACTAAGTGTACAACACATGTATATTCTTGAAAGATATTTTCAAGCCAAAGTAGCCATCCTTGTTCTTCCAAGGACAATTTCACATTTTCATGCCTACAAAACACTTCCATGGCTCTTTGAACACTACCAAGATTCTTTAGACACTACTATTGCTAATTGTCTTGATTTCAATTTTCTATCATCTTCCTAACAAAGATTCTTTGAGAGTAATGCTACATGTTATCACATGGAATCTTAAAAAAAATTACACCCTTTCATATGCAGTTGCCACATTCTTGACAAAGATGAACGCATAAATGTAGCTCATGAGAAAGTACCATTCACCAGACTATAAAAGATTGATTTTTGATTTTTGATTTTATTTATTGATTATGTGGTTAGGACCGTATGATTTGGACATCATGGGTGGGGTCAATATTACTCCTTTTTATATTTCTTTAAACCATGGTAACCTTCAAATAAAATACTATGATGACATGCAATTCTTGTTGGCTATTAAGTAATGCAGATGCCAAGAAACTATGGTAATTTACACTAAATAATACCAATGTGACCACCAGTATCTACTCATGAATACAAGAATCCTGGAGAGAGAATTGATGGGTAGGAACATTGGGGAGAAATTCATTGAAATCTACTATAGCAACAACATCGACAATAGTTATAAAAAAATTCACCCCCAACTCAAATCCCTCCACTGTAAAATCATTGGTTGTTAATATAGCATAGATGTGAGGTTGCAGTGTTACGATGACAAGGTAAATTAAAACTCAACCCATGTTTACAATATCAAGCATATAGTCCAAGCTCAACCTGCACTACAATAAAGGGTTCCTATAACCTTACCATTAATCTACTAATTAAAAATAATCATAAACTTGCATTTAATGCAATTTATGTTATGGTTAATTATCTTTGTATCAAGTTGCTAATTTATACCTTATTGGTGTTTTGGACATCAGGAAATGAGGAAAAATAATTTAAGGCGCAAATTGGATGATAGTGATCATAATGCTGAAATTTCAGTGATAGATTATGAGCACTTTTGTGAAGAATGTGTGGCCAAGAATAATGAATATTTATCGCGTCTTGGTTTGACAAAGAGGCAAGTTGTAAATCCAATAAGTAGTATATTATTTATTTAATATCTTTTAATGAAATTTTATAGGAAAGAGCTTTATGTATATAAGACCTGATATGATATTTTATTTTTTTTTACAGGCAAGAAAATGAGTGCAGAGAAAATGTAGAGAAAAAACAAAAAGAAAGTAAAGATACAATGCTGCTAGCTTGTAGAAGTCAATGCATAAAGGATGTGTTTGAAGTGAAATCTACAGAGACCAGTACTAATCTACCTACTCATGCCACACTTGATGTGGCCAAGGAGCATGAAGTTCTGGTTAATGAAAGTCATGAAGAGAGTCCGATTACATCTGATATGCCTCAAGTGCACCTGTTGCATCTACAACATTTGATGGAATTAGTGGATCAGCTAGAAATATTGGTAGTGGTTCAAGAAAAGATGTGCCTACTTTTGTTAAAAGACAAAGATTGAGTTAAGATTTATACAAATCTACAGAGAGGAATGCAAAAGAAAGAATATTAGAAGGGAAGAAGTCATTCTTGGTTGAGGTATCAAGAGATGGTGAGCCCATTGGGAAAAATGCTGCAAGGTGGGCCTTCGAGTTGGGCATAAGATGTAGGGCCCATTTGGATATTTGTAAATCAAATTTTGCACAACAAGATCCACTAAATGTGGAATATGTTATACAAAAAATGGAAAATAACTTTGACACTATTGGTGGACAAATATCTAGAAAATATTACAAGCAAAAGATGAGACTTCTGATGAACAATTTTAGATACAATTGCAGAAAAATAATCATGGAGGGAAATGAGAGGTTATACTCCACTCTATCTCCCAAACAGTGGGAGGCATTGAAAGAAAGTATGCGTTCTGAAGAATATTTGACAAAGAGTAATAGAGGCAAGAGAGCAAGAGATAATGTGAGGGCTGAATATACATTTGGCCGAGGTGCGTTGTAGGCCAAAATGGACAAATTTGGAGTAAGTGTATGGATTTTTTGTTCAATTTACATTGTGCTATTTATTTCAATTTTTTCTTGAACTGACTATATGTTGAAATTGACATTGTATTTTAGGTGGAAATCAATAATAGAGAAGCAGGTGTAGAAGATATTGTCAACTATATGGAAACACTAGATTGTACCAAATCTAAGAGTAGTATGAAGTGGAAATCTAGTTCGTGAACAAAGATTTCATAGCCATTTGTTAAACGACCAGTAAGAGCCTCTCCAAATCATGTCAACTCAAATGAAGAGTACCAACATATAATGAGTTGCTTACATGGTCTCACCGAGAAAGTTTCATAGTTGGTTGCCTTTGTTAAGCCTATAGTTTCTACATCGAATGACCATAATTCCACGAATTCAAATCAGGTAAGAGGCTATCCCTCAATATTTTGATTCTCAACTATATCATTTTTTTTCATACTCTTTCTCTTATTGTTGTTTTTCTTTGCTGAGCTCTTCATAATTGTCTTATTGTATATGTTTTTATAGTTGCAGAAAAATTATATGAAAGTAGAATGAAAAAGAAAAGACCCTGTCAATAGAGCTCTCCGCAAAGCTACGCAACTTCAAGACAATGTTGACCGTGATTATGCTGAATTAAAGGAGTATGTGCATTATATTTATAGTACTAGTGGTGCTGAACTTGAGGTGAGTGCTATGAAATGTTACTTTTCCTTGATTTTGAAACCCTTCAAGTGGAAGAGAACCACAAAAGATATAGGAATTCTTTAGTGTACCAAAATGTTTCATTTTAAAGTACTTATTCGTTCATCTTATTTGAAGTTTCAATAACATGACATAGATTATTTTTTAATTTTGGTTACTTTGGGTTTGAGCATAGGTCACAACCAGGATTGTATATCAGATTCATTTATGATTGCTTTTAAATCCAAAATGTTTGGTATGTGAAATGAGTGCATTTTAAGCATCATTGTCAGCCATGTAATTTTTTGCATAAAATATTGTAAATAATTATGCTGAGCACTATACCCTCTAGTTTACTTAGAATCCTATTTGTAATGCTATTACATATATGTCTATCAATATGTGCACATACTATAATATACACAATATTGTTTTTGGTTCTAGTATTTTCCTTGGTTGCTTATAAATGATAGGGAAAAGCCTTTAGTTGTTCAATTGTAGATAATCAATTTTTGATGTATGCCTATGTTTGCATTATGATTCCTTTGTCTTTTCTCTTATTGTTGTTTTTTCTTTGTTGAGCTCTTCATAATTGTCTTACTTTGTATGTTTTTATATTTGTAGAACAATTATTTGAAAGCAGAACAAAAAAGAAAAGACCCTGTCAATAGAGCACTCAACAAAGCTATGCAACTTCAAGACAATGTTGACAATGATTATGCTGAATTCAAGGAGTGTGTGCATGATATTTATAGTACTAGTGGTGGTGAACTTGAGGTGAGTGCTATGAAACATTACTTTTCCTTTATTCTGAAACCCTTCAAGTGGAAGAGAAGCACAAAAGATATAGGAATTCTTTAGTGTACCAAAATGTTTCATTTTAAAATACTTATTAGTTCATCTTATTTGAAGTTTTAGCAACATGACATAGATTATTTTTTAATTTTGGTTGCTTTGGGTTTGAGAATAGGTCACAACCAGTATTGTATATTAGATTCATTTATGATTGCTTTTAAATCTAAAATGTTTGGTATGTGAAATGAGTGCATTTTAAGCATCGTTGTTAGCCATGTAATTATTTGCATAAAATATTGAAAATAATTATGCCAAGCACTATACCCTCTAGTTTACTTGGAATCCTATTTGTAATGTTGTAACATATATGTCTATCAATATGTGCTATGATCAAATAAAATTGAGGTACAATAGTCCCTAATGTTGTATGGTGCCTTCTAGAATAACCAAAATCATTAATATCTATCAATATCAAATGGTATGGGCATGGGTGTTAGAGTTATTCCAATTCCATTTAATTTCTTTTTAGGGATACTGTAAGGAGCAGGGGCAGTGAAAAAGTCATTAAATCCATTTGAATTCTTTTTTTGAGGACCCTATTGGTGCAAGGGTATTTACTTAAAATCAAACTATAAGAAGAACAGAGTGAGATTGTTTGTATAGATTGCCCTAGACGTCTCCAGTTCACATTTGGTGCTTGGTTGTTATGCTCTGTGCTCTCAATGACATTTCTACATCTTCCATATACTATCATATTATTGTTGATTTTACAACAGTGCTAGTGGAAATTTCATTTAGTTGTGCTTTCATAGCTATTTCTGTTGCAGCAACCTTTTTTCTATTGCAACGTCTTCTTTATAAAAGTGGGAGCCACTGTTATAACTTGGTACAAAGCCATTACAATCTTACACAACTATTTCAGTATTCTTGAGAAGAGTTTTTTGGCCATGATTACTTTGTATCCCAGCACAAAGTATGTGTGTAATTAAGCCAATTTAAGTAGCTCATCACCAGCTACAATAAAATCTTATAGTGGATTGATGAACATTTAGTAAATGGACATAATCCATTAAAAAAAACAACATATTTTTTTTTTAAAAGAACATGTATTGGACTACAAGATGTTTTGTATACTTCCAAAAGGTTTTCCCACCAACCAAATCTAATTTCCCTTCATCACCCACTCCTCTTCGGTCTCATCAAGCAAAATTTACTCTCTAACCAATTCCTCCCACTAACACAGGAAAAAAATCAAATTTTATAGAATACTTGTGTAGCAGCTTATTTGTGAGGAAAGTATCACCATAAGATAAAATGTTTAACAACCATGATATCTTGGTTTTATTTACTTTCTTCTAATCATCAGTTTAAATTGATATAGTAGTTATGGGAAAGTTAGTGAGGATGGGCTCTATTAGCGTGTTACATGACATGGGTATAACACATACTTTGAAGCTTTTTGAGACAGGAAATCCATGGTTTGGGTATGACCACCAAGATCTATACTTCCATGTGATAACTTTATATGAAATGTATTTGGGAGACATTTCAAGTTTATATTACCTTTAACATGGTTACATGGCTCTACTTGTACTCCTAAGGTACAAATCTTATCAAAAAGATCCCACTTGAATATTTGGCCAAGTCTATGCAAGACTCATGAATCTGCCATACTATACCCACCAATAGGCTTGCAGTGTATGTATTGTCCAGAAAGGAAAGGCACACTCTTATTAATCACTTTTAAAACTACAAAACAAGGGTTAATCTGCAACAACATTATGTTTTTCTTCATAGCTTCATATCTGGGGAGCATTTTTCAAACATTTTTTGGTTTTGTTTTTATCAGCACTACCAATCATTGAATGAAATTTTTCTCATCATAAAATAGGAATTTCTTAGATATTTTGGGGAGGGGGTGAGGGGAGGGAATGAAATTTAAAATACATTATGTGTTTTCTAATTTTTTATGCTATCTGGTGTTAAGTTTTTTTGTTTGGAGTTTTTTTTGGGCTTGCATATACTAGTCTAGTTACAAAATAGGTGGCATTTGTATTAATAAAGGGTGACATTTTGGTAATGAATGCTCTAATTTTAAACTTTATTTGGAAATTTGGTTGGTTGAATCCGTTCCATGACAAAAATATGTGCCATGCTTTTTCTACTCTGTTTTTTACAGCCATATATGATATACAACAATTGATTCTTGATTCAGTGATGCACACTCCTATGATCCAATGTTGTTTCTCCAAGAACTGCATTTCATCCAACAAAATTTTATTTTAATTAGACATTATATAGTTTCATTCCAAGTGGAAGAGATTTTTCTCGGATCCTTATTTCTTGTCCATCCATGAGATTATTATCCTGTTGCAAATGAGATGAGCAACAAAATCATTATTAAAACAATCAAATGCCATTGTATCATTCATTGTTATTTTTTTCAAAAAATTATAGTGTGGTAAAATTATAGCCTTTTTAGATACCCAAAGACAACAGCTTTAAAATCTGCTTATTTTTCATTCTTACAATTTAATTTGTGAGGTGTTCAATGTGTTGCAATAAATGAATTGTACAAGATTTTTAGTTTATCTTTGGCATTTTTGGAAACATTTTCTTAGCTTTGATATTTTCCCACTTGAATTTTAAGATAATCAATTGAAGATCCTCATATAATTTTATTGGAGGCCTTTATTTATTATTCTTTTCATATGTAGCTACTTGAACCTTAAATGACATAGTTGGTGTAATCACTCCACTTTCATGCTCATTGAAGTTTAGTATAAAACTGCTTGGATATATTCTACTGAACAATAGTTAATATGGAATGCTTGTTGATATTTAAATTTTTGATGTGTATGCACAAGCAGGCTGATGAGAATGGGTTTGTAAAAAGATCAACTGTTAGTATGTTAAGTGTAAAGAAGCTTGCTTCTCCAAACATGGTGAGTTTTGTGATGACCTCAGTGATCACATTTTAATGTATTTTATGTGTTCTATGGTATTGAATATTAAATCTTACAATTTTTTATTTGTCTAAATGAGATATTGATTGAGCTGCATGTAGCTGTTGTAATCTAAAGAGAAAATTGTACAAGTTTATTAGTTTATGTTATTCATGCATAAAATTTTTTTGGAAGCCTTTATGCAAGTTCAGTAGGAACATGGATGAAGTGCAACTTTTGACCATCATAAAAACTCAACATATCTTCCAAGGATTTTTATAGATCAAATATAATATAAGTTGAACGTCATGCTTCAGATTTATTTTTAGCTTCCTTGTGCATCCTTTTTTACTAATCTCCTTATGTGTGGATGGAAACTAACCCTATACCTAGTCAAATCATTTAGTCAAAATGTTAACTTCGAGTTTATAAGATGAAATGAAATTTTGAACAAAAATTAACTATCATGCATAGGTTTTGGATAAGAAGTTCTTTTTTCCTAGTTTTTGACTCCTCACACCTTGGCAAAAATGTTTGTTTTGTAATTTTCTCTTGTTTTCTATGTTATAAGGTAGGTTTGTAATAAGGTTACTAAACAATAGTTAATATGGAATGCTTGTTGATATTTAAATTGTTGATGTGTATGCACAAGAAGGCTGATGAGAATGGGTTTGTAAAAAGATCAGTTGCTAGTATGTTGAGTGGAAAGTAGCTTGATTCTCCAAACACGGTGAGTTCTGTGATGACCTCAGTGAACACATTTTATCGTATTTTTTGTGATCTATGGTATTGAATAATAAATACTACATTTTTTATTTGTCTGAATGAGATATTGATTGAGCAACATTTAGCTCTTCTAATCTAAAGAGAAAACTATAAAAATTTATTAGTTTATGTTATTCATGCATAAAAAGTTGTTGGAAGCCTTTATGCAAGTTCATTAGGAACATCGATGAAGTGCAACTTTTGAACATCATAAAAACTCAACATATCTTCTGAGGATTGTTAGAGATCAAATATAATATAAGTTGAATGTCATGCTTTGGATTTATTTTTGGTTGCCTTGTGCATCCTTTTTTACTAATCTCCTTATGTGTGGATGGAAACCAACCTTATATCTGGTCAAATCATTTTGTCAAAATGTTAACTTCGAGTTTATAAGCTGAATTGAAATTTTGAACAAAAATTAACTATCATCCACAGGTTCTGGATAAGAAATTATTTTTTCCTGGTTTTTGACTTCTCACACCTTGGCAGAAATGTTTGTTTTGTAATTTTCTCTTGCTTTCTATGTTATAAGGCAGGTTTGTAATAAGGTTACTGAACAATAGTTAATATGGAATTCTTGTTGATATTTAAATTGTTGATGTGTATGCACAAGCAGGTTGATGAGAATGGGTTTTTCAAAAGATCAGCTGCTAGTATGTTGTGTGGAAAGAAGCTTTCTTCTCCAAACACAGTGAGTTCTATGATGACATCAGTGAACAAATTCTATCATATTTTTTGTGATCTATGGTATTGAATAATAAATCTTACATTTTTTAATTTTTCTAAATGAGATATTTATTGAGTAGCATGTAGCTCTTGTAATCTAGAGAGAAAACTATAAAAATTTATTAGTTTATGTTATTCATGCATAAAAATTTCCTGGAAGCCTTTATGCAAGTTCATTAGGAACATGGATGAAGTGCAATGTTTCAACATCAAAAATACTCAACATATCTTCCAAGGATTTTTATAGATCAAATATAATATAAGTTGAATGTCATGCTTTGGATTTATTTTTGGCTACCTTCTGCATCCTTTTTTACTAATCTCCTTATGTGTGGATGGAAACCAACCCTATACCTGGTCAAATCATTTTGTCAAAATGTTAACTTCGAGTTTATAAGCTGAATTGAAAATTTGAACAAAAATTAACTATCATCCATAGGTTTTGGATAAGAAATTTTATTTTCCTAGCTTTTGAATCCTCACACCTTGGCAGAAATGTTTATTTTGTAATTTTCTCTTGTTTTCTATGTTATAAGGTGGGTTTGTAATAAGTTTACTGAACAATAGTTAATATGGAGTGCTTGCTGATATTTGAATTGTTGATGTGTATGCACAAGCAGGCTGATGAGAATGGGTTTGTAAAAAGATTAGTTGCTAGTATGTTGAGTGGAAAGTAGCTTGCTTCTCCAAACATGGTGAGTTATGTGATGACCTCAATGACCACATTTTATCATATTTTCTATGATTTATGGTATTGAATAATAAATCTTACATGTTTTTATTTGTCTAAATGAGATATTGATTGAGTAGCATGTAACTGCTATAATCTAAAGAGAAAACTATACAAGTTCATTAGTTATTCATGCATAAAAATTTTCTGGAAGCCTTTGTGCAAGTTCATTAGGAACATGGATGAAGTGCAACTTTTGAACATCATAAAAACTCAACATATCTTCCAAGGATTGTTATAGATCAAATATAATATAAGTTGAATGTCATACTTTGGATTTATTTTTGGCTGCCTTGTACATCCTTTTTTACTGACCTTGCAAGATTCAAGTTAACATAATTTAAACCATATGCCCAAAAAAGTTGCATGGTAATGTAGTGTTTATATTTGTGTCCTTTGTATCTGATTAGCATGAAGCTAATAGTAACATTGTAAGCAATGCTATGAGTGTTGGTTTTTTAGTAAATTAGATTGATGAATGGTTCTTGGAATCTATTCTTACTTTAATTCCCCCCCCCCCCCACCCCACCCAATTCTCTTTGTGGTTGACTTTTTACCCTATGGATGATAATATTCATTTAGACTATCAAGCCTCTTGATAGCAAAAATGTGAGATTGCTAAGGTAATTTTTAGGGTAAAACATTGATGAGGTATCATTGTAATTATTTTAACACACACATGAAAGTACTATTTAAGCAAGTAATGGTTGTTTTATTATGCAAACAAGTGTAATCAATACCTATGTTTTATTATGCAAACAAGGGTAATCAATTATTTTAATATAATGTGTTATTTTTTTTATTTTTGCAGAAATGTATTGATAAACTCAAAGAAGGGGATAAGGTGTTGGATCCATTAGATGGTGATGCTATGGGTATTGGGCAGATTCACTCCCTATCTATTATACATGGAGTCAACTTGAAAGGAACAAGGGATGCAAATGTAAACATTTTAAAGGTCACAAGTAACATACCCCTTGTTTATGAAGATAAAATAGATGGAGTTGTTCGTCAAAAAGAGAAAGAGGGAACCTTTACATGGTGGCCACTAAAGTATTTGCAAAAAATGACATAGTTGAACATAGTTATCATGTACTACTTGTTAGACATCTTCGCTCACTGTTTTATATAGTATTTTGAATATGTTGTTCATGGATCTTAATTATCATGGTGTATTTGAAAGAGTTGGAAACTCTTAGACAACTTTGACATTCTTGATTATATTTACATATATACTCTTAGACAACTTTGAAATCTTATAACTTGATATATATATATATATTGATATATATTTGCATTAATTTTTTTATTGTAGATTACCTTTATTTATCATGATGTTGAATCAATCTTTTAATTCTAGTATGTTATAGCTTGTACGCATATGCAATATTTTTATTTACTTTTATGTTTTAGTTCAAATTTAATGTTATGTTATTTTTGCATTATAAAATTTATGGTATTTAATAAATTATTCATTTCATGATTATATTTACTACCAATTAATGGAAACTAGTAAATAAAATGACTAAATTAATGACCAACTATACGACTAAAGTACTGATTAAATATGACTAAATGACTAAATATATGACTAAAGTAATGACTAAAATAATGATTAAATATATGACTAAAATAATGATTAAATATATGACTAAAATATTGATTAAATATATGATTAAATATATGACTAATTAATGAGTAAAGTAATGACTACCATGACTAAATAAATGACCAGTTAACAACAACTAATGACTAAATTAATGATTGAATATATGACTAAATTATTGACTAAATATATGACTAAATAAATCACTACCATGACTAAATAAATGACCAATTAATAACAATCAATGACTAAATTAACGACTAAATCAATGACTAAATCAATGACCAAATCAATGACCAAATTAATGAGTAAAAATCAGACTAAATAAATGACTAAAATAGTTTAGTCATAAATTTGGTCATGTTATAAATGACCAACAATAAACTACTAATGGTCATGTGACCAAAATTAGTCATATATTGTTGTTTGTGTACTAGTGGAAAATGCAAGAACAAAAGAAGAAACACATGTAGTATTTAGAATGGGAAAGGAAAAGGAAGTGGAAGAGAAATTTTCAAAGACTACAAAGACTTTTTGTGAACCCTTTGGCTCCTCCAGAGATTCCTTGAAGAACCTACTGAGCATGCAACTCAAGTTCCAACCTATTGTTTATTCACAATTTCTACAATTGCCAATGCAACAAGTAAATATAGATCTAGACAAGATTTAGCTCCTCCAAAATTTACAATTGGGAGATTTATTTCATGCATCTTCCTAGAAGGAGATGATTAAAATGCACCAAAAGAGCGAAGAGGTGATGGAAGAAGCAATAAAGGCATTGCAAGAGGCCATACCTAGTATGAACATTTACCCACCATGTTATTGTATGGAAAACATAAACCTTTTAATTGATTATTTTAAAATATATATGTCTTTGGTCTTAGAGGTGAAGTGGAGAAACAAATCGAAAAGAAAATGAATGATAAATAGATGATGGAAATCACCACGAAATATGCTCTTGCACATAAAAATTTTCAAGAGAACTTGAAGGATGCATAGATTTGTGTAGATGAGGCAAAGTATCTTTACCAATATGGAATGAAGTGGCCCAAAGCCAAATAGAGCATTAGGAATGAAATGGACACCATTGAGTCTTAAATCAATAAAGCCTTGAATACCTATGATTCAACACTTGATCTAGCTAGTAACACAAGGAATATAATTGAGGTTTTTCATAAGAAGTTCTTCTAGCTACACACACAAAGGGAGAATGTCATTTTATAGTTTGGAGAGATAAGGGACTTGGTGAATGATTTTTTTTCATTTGTCTCCAATTCCCTTTTGATTGCTACTAAAGCTACAAAGATGACTCTTGCACCTAGCACTCCAGAAGAAGGAGAAGAGTGTTGAAAAAATGATATACTGAGAGGGGAGATGAATCCATATACTATTAAATAAATTTATCAAAAACTATCCATTAAGTAGTACCCAGCCAATTGAAATAATAAATGAGAGCATGGAAGAATCGACACATATCATAACACAAACACTAGGAGTTTTATGTGAAAAACCCAAAATAGGAAAAACCACGATAAGGATTAACTCAAAATATATTATAACTGGTTTTAAGATATTAAAGGGGCTCACTACCAAGATACACTATCCTTATAATTCTCACAATATGAAATGATTAAAAAATAGAAAGTGGCTCATTGCCAAGATGTGAACTGATACAAAATGAACCTTCCTTGTGTTGAATTCAGTTCCTTTGAAGCTTTGATTTAAAAAATACAGCTCTACTATGTAATGACTACAATTATTGAGATTGAAAACATACATCTCTTATCTCATGTTGGTCATCATACCCTTTCACTCTAGAAAAGGCTCTACATTTATACCCAATGCATCTACATACACTAATTAGGTTGGACTAATTAAGTGTATCCCTATTTTAATTAAAAATTGTCTTTGTCGACTTCATATTTGAATCAAGATTCATCCTTGTGCTCATCCAAACATGCAACACTCTATCTAGGTCAGCAAAAACCAAAATTGGATCACCATAACCTCCATAGATTATTCTTAATAAAAGAAAATGATTAGGTCAGCCCAAAAATAGACTTAGTCACAAAATAACCCAACAAAGAAATCATCGATGAACCATATGAACACAAAATCATGCACCATTTGGAATATAGAACATACTTCCAATTGCATGTAATATTGAGAAATTGTAGAGACCAATTTGAAGCATCAAATAAATACAAACTAGATTACAAATATCTATTTCATTGAATAATGACAAAATAAAGTGCCAAACTTCTATCGTTTGGAACTCTCAACTTGTACATCCAAAACATTTGGAAAATTGATCATAGATGAACATAATAGCTAGGAAAAACATATTAAAATAATTTAGGCTAACCTTATCATATGTGAAATTGTGGATGAAAATATAGTATTAGTGTGACTTCAATATGATGACTAGAGTAGATAGATTGTTAACCAGAGGATGTTGACATCAATGACAATACATAAAATGCGTTCCTTCTTCATCATTCCAACAACATTCCCCTTTGCCATTGATGACAACATGTGCCAAATAAATGCAAGAAATCATCTGCACAAATAATCATCATCTCCCCTTTAACCTTTGCTATCTCCCCCTTTGACATCAAGGACAAAGGGTGTGCGACCAAAAAATTGATACATATATACATAAAAAAATTTGAAGTGATCTAACTCCCCCTAAGAGAGTTATCTAAGAGAAATGATACACCCTTATGTATAGAATATTATGCAAGTGAAGAATAGATTAACTGGAGGAGTAGGCCTTTTCAAGATCCTTGAGAATTGTTTCCCAAGTAGGCTTTCCTTCATCTCAAGTCTTCTTGGTCACTGTAAGTGATTTGTACATTGAGTCCAACTCAAAAGTGTTTTCCTATACTTCTTTTGGATTGGTGGGATGTAGATTTATCTTTTAAAATTTCTCAGCATCTACTAGAGCACCTGATATCGGAATGTGCTTGGCTTTCAGCAAGTCCCCAAGCTGGCCAGATCTTATTATTATGCCTTCCTTCTACTTTTGCAACATGAAAACTTATTTTGTAAGTCTGTGATGGTAGTCCATGAGGTATAATGTATGTCATGGGTTGGGTCATAGGCTCCAATGGCTTTGGTTATTTGCGAATCAATAGAATCCATTAAATCCTTAATTCCTTGGGAAGCATCTAGCCATTCCATACAATACAAAAAAAAAAAAAAATAGCTTCCTCTTCACATTCTTGCCCATTAGTTATACACTTTCCCACTTTTTCATACACAAATGGGCATTACCCTATAGATCAAGTAACCTCTTTTCTGCAATTTTTGATTATGTCTCTTTTTTAGTCTTCACTTTAATATTGGAGGTGTATTCTTTGACAAAATAGCCTATAATTTTAAAATTTTCAATAGGATCAAGAGAGTCATATAAATGTATCGGGGGTAGCTTCCTATAGGATTTTTATTGCATCATTGATCAATTCCATTCGCTTTGGGTGTGTCTCTAGAATGACTTTCCTTCCAGAGGAAAGGAATGCATATCTTGGCTCCAATCTTTGAACTAGTGGAATATTTTTAAGATCCACATTACCTTGGCATATTTGGCTTTTTAGCAACAAGGGAGGATAGGCCAGTGGGATTCTTTTTTTTTTTTTTTTTCAAAAGACCCTTGAAGGGTGATAGGCCAAAACTGGGGTAAAGAATAAGAAAGATTTCAGCTTGGTCTAAGAGTGTCAACCTAGGGATCGTGATCTTGTGAGAGGTGTCGTGGCTATCTGTCGAAGGGATGAAGATAGTGAGCTAAGTGGAGATGGAATGCAGCTAGAACACATAGAAAATCCTTAAATGAAAGTCTGATTTTATTCCTATTATGTCTTACTGTCAGAATTGCGCCAGGAACTTTGATAGGAATTATCACCACCTGCAACAGTAATAGTAGCAATTCCTTGTATAAATGACAGATTGCATGATTGTTGTTAAACCTAAAAGAATAAAAATAAATTATTTAACAATCTCATTTAATGATAAACAATGCTTCATCAAATTATAACTATAACAAAACAATAATGGTGCTTAATCCAGAATTAAAAATAAAACATTATGCTACAGAAAACAAATGCACATTACTGTAACTACAAAAAATAAACATCACCAGACGTCCCAAGAAGTGGGCCCCCTCCTTAGTTCGCCAGGTGATGAAATACAATAAGCTTCCCTACATGGGATTGATCATGCAACACTGATTTTGTTCATCAGAAAATAATACTATTGCTACAAAAACCTATACAGAAATATGTGTATATAAATCTGCCTGCAATAATCTATCCTTGGACTGATATTACAAACATATTTATAACCCATGGCTACAACAACTAATATCTAAAATAGTGTAAAACAAAATAACTTATTTTGGCCTATGGCCAACAAAATATTAGTGTACATGTAATCTTGGTCGCAACAATAAATCAGAAAATGCTTCCTTTAGAAAACCACTTGTATCTTTCCACTCCTTCATTTTCTGAGGATTCTGCCACGTAGAAACTTAATTGGATCCAGTATGGACAAAACCCATGTCATGGATTTTCCATATTCGTCCTCAATTGCTCACAAATTGTAACACAAAACTAACTGTTCTAAAGTGGGTGCATATTGAAAATGGTTCAAATAGATTTTGGTTTCTTCCAAACAACTGACACATGCTTATGTCCTCCATTTGGTCTGCATTCCCAATCAGTGTGTCCACTTGTAGAAGTCACTAATTAAGATGGGAGCTAGAAAAAAGATTAAATTCATAGGAATAATGCAAATATTATATGGCAAGGAATTAGCATGGTTGAAATAGAAGTTGACAGCTGCAATCATGAAAGTCCACCATGGAATGCTCTTCATACACAAAGATGGTGATGTTGTATGTCTAATATAATAAACAAATAAAATGGTAAAATGATAATAATCTAGGCTCCTACATAAATGGTGACAGGAAGATCTTCACCTTAAAAGTTTCATGGTGAAAGATTTATTCTCTTGACATAATGGAATATATATTAATAAATACAATCCGATATTATTTATTCTCATATTTTATCTAAAAACTAAATTAAATATCACTTATGTATATTAAATCATATGCAATGAGAAATGACAAAATGATATGAAAATGGTACGAAAATGGAATATGGGAATGGATATGAAGGTGTATGAAAGGGTATAAAAGGTGGTATAGAATAGGACATAATTGGTTCTCATCATTCCCCCCAACTTAACATATTACACATCCTCGTGTAATCAATATGATCAAAAGGTACTTGATTTGAACTAGTGACCTTTTGGATTTGTGGCTTTGGCATTCTTCTTCACCCTTAACTATTATAGCTCATGTATAACCACAATGCCCTTTATTTTTCTTAGCTTCCCATGACAAGCTTTATTGATTCATTTTTTTCAATTTCATTTTTTCAATATTGATACCTCCTTCAACTTTTTATTTTTTCATTTTCAATTTTTTCTTATTTCTTTATTCTTTTTTCAGCTCATTATAGCATTGAATTTTTATAATTCTATATATGTGGTATCACAAAAGTTTGACTTGACAATCATGAGCTATCTGAAATGGGAAAAATGTTAGGCAATATAAATGATAATGTAGGGTGGAAATAACAGATAGTATGATGGGATGATTAAGGATAATAGATGAAAAGATACATAATAAGGATGGTATACCCCCCCCCAACTTAAAGGGTTGACCATCCTCGGGAAACAAAGAGGGGATAGGTAGGGATGTTGCATAAATGATCAATATAATAAGAAATATTAATAAAGTTTAGAGATAAAAAAATGAAAAATAAGATAGATTGTTTTACCAACTCGCATGTCCATCTATGCCAAGATCTAGTAGCCAATGTAACTCAGCAACTGTGAAACATGCAACAAGGAACCAAATATTGCACCAAGAACTACAACACCATTAAAGATCTCCAGATGACTAAAGCACTATAGAACATACTGCTGGTAGTTGATTCTTTCTTGAACTTTTGAGCACCTCAACTGAATGTGGAAGTGAGCACTAGGAGGTGCTAGAGGCACACAGATAGAGGGAAACCATGGAAGTGGTTGAGTACCTAAAAATAATTAGCTCATAGAAAGAACAAATTATTGCATTTTTTAATTTTTCTCTTTTTTTTCCTTTTCTTTTTTTTTCAATTTTTTCATTTTTCAATTTTGATAACGACAAGTGACCATTGGCAAGCCATTTTTCAATCACTTACCGCTTAGTGGTATTGTAAAAACATTTTTCACCCCTAAGTTTATTTTGCAATTAGTATCTGCCGGAATCCAGTTTTCAAAGATTAACTGGCCAAAAATGCCCGAAGGTTCTCATTGTTGGATCTTTCATTGCTTTTTTCTTTCTTTTTTCTTCTTTTTTCATTTTTTCTATTTTTCCATTTTTTTCATTTTTTAGATAACCTACATATAATGGCCAAAGAGAAGGAACCCTATGGATGTTGAAGTGACACCATATAAAAATTGAGTTCCCTCTAGGACCCCACAAAAGTCACTGCTGAAACTAGGTTGTATGTAGAACTTTGAAATAATGACCAACAAGAAAGATATCTTCATCAAGATTGACCATGCATAGTTTATAGCACAATTGCTACAAACAATCTTGATCCATTTAGCTCAGGCCGCCATATCAAAAATCAAACTATAGAACTTTGGAATCCATGCCCACTCACTTGGTTGAAGGAATTACTTACAATGATTGCAATCTTGGAAAGACACATTGTTCTATGATGACCAACTTGAAATGAATCACATGAATTTATCATGTGAAGCTATGTTATCCTATCCTTCTGAGTATGAGAGATATCCATAACTATTTCCAAAGTTGTATGAAAATACAACTTCCTTACCATAGACAAGGGAGTGTAGTGAAGATTAGTTCTAGTCTCCCAACTAGTCCAATGTATCCATACAACTTTAGGTAAGTGAATACTTATCTCTATGTGTTCAATGAGCTCATAGCACCACTGGTACAAATGATTTGGATCTTATTTAGTTCATGCCACCATATTTGAAAGCTTACCATAGAATTTTGGAATATATGCCCAACCACTGAGTTAAAAGGAAGCAACCCTCCAAGGACAACGCTTGTAGTGAAAGACCAATGGAGTCTCTCAACGTATCCATATAGCTTTAGATGAGATGAAGAATTAATCTGCATGATGAAGTGCAATGATCGACATTAGATGATGTTCAAGCTCCTAATATGTCCTTTGCATGTCTTCAAGTTGTCTCTGGATGTGAGGCTTGTGAATAATTAACCAAGAATAGGGTATTGCAAGGTTCATGGTTACACCAAGTTGCATATTTTCCTCTACATGATCTACCATCAAAGAGAACTTGTGTTGAACACCTCACCCAAAAATCCTCTTGTGATCTCCAATAGTGAAGCGGAAAGGAAACTTGGTGTCCTCCATATAGCTAGCATGACCAACAAGCCAACAAAGTGTGTCATTCAATGTTCATTATAGAATCATCATCAATTGGTATTGGTGAAAAAGTGTTGGGTAACCACAACATCCTGTAACCATATTCTCATGACCAAGCATATCAAGTGTAGTAATGCAATGTCACCCATTTAATACCTCCACCATTAAGTGGCTAAGTCATTTTTGTAAATGAAAGGTAGAGTTATTAATATGAATAAATATTACTTGATTATAATAAAATGAATGAATATAATTACAATGAATGCTTGCGTAGAGATGATACAAAATCTTTTCCAATTAACACAAGAATGCATACCTTTATTTGGTCCAAGTTTCACACAAGTGGTTTTATTAGAAGCACCAATGAAATAATCAATGAAGACATGATTAAAAATCAACCAAAGATTTCCAAAAGTTCAAGGGATTTCCCCCCAACTTAATTGCTTACTGCAAAATCATGAGGGCATTAGTATAATCCAAGGAATCAAGAAATACAAGGATATATCAAATAACACCTTGAGCTTTTCTAATGAATGGTCATTTCAAGATAATCCAATGAATCAAGAAGGACAAAGACATGCATATATAAAAAAATAAATATTGATTCTTGTCAAAGAACAATCATTATTTTGTATTATGGTCATTAATGCATTCAAACCCTTCTAGTTCTTCTTAATCACAAAATAAATTATTGGACCTAGATCAATAAGTGTGTGAGGAATACACAGTTTCACCATAGGCCTCCCAAGATCGAGATGTTTGAGTCTATTTATGAATGATAGGTCTTGGAGGATTTCATTATGTATCTCATAGAAATATTGAATTATGAAAGCCAATAGTTCACCATTTCTTATTTTACGATTAATTTCAACACACATATGTAGCCTTTTAATGATAAAATTAAAATCAAATTGAATTATCTCCTTATGTGTGTAAATTATTTCTAAAAGTTGCTATTCTTTAAGTATATAAGAAGATCTAAGTGGATTATCTTGTACTAGATCATTTTGTTCTTCAAATACAATTAAACAAAAATCACATCCTTTAGCTATGTGAATGCATTGCAATTGTGATTTACCAATTTTATCGATATTAATAAAATGTGCAGGGATCAATGAAACCCCATTATTATATGCAGATTGAACCACCTTATTAGATAGTAGTAATGTATTAGGAATTGCAATTTCCCTTGGTGGATATGTCGGGGTGGATGGTGGGTGGGATAATGACAATGGTAAAAGTTGTGTGGTAGATAGAGTAGATGGTAAAGATGGTAATATATAAGATGGATATGGTGTAGATGGTACTATGTGGGATGGGTATGGTTGTTGTGAGCATTTATTATGCCATTCTTGGTAGTATGGTATTTTTTTCCATTCGGCATACATACGAGATGGAGAAGCATTATTTGAAGAAACATGTGGGTTGTTTAATCCAATAGAATGATAAGACATTTCAAAATCATTAAGTATACCTAGATCTTCCATATTTGATTTGTGAAGCTGTCCTTGAGTTACAAAGAAGACTTGTGCACTTTCACCTTTATCATGTCGAGGCTCACTCACAGCTTGCATCTCCTTCATCATGTCCTCTTGAACAACTTGGCATGTGCATTTATCTTCATCCTTGCAACAATCATAACAACAATTGGTTAAATCTTCATCAAAATTCCATTATTTTAAAAATTCATCAATGATTTGTTGTTGCTCAATTACATGAATAATATTTATAGATGGTTGTGACAATGGAAATAGGAGATCAGGATCATCTATGTTGCATTCATTAAGTAGAGGGGATATAAAAAAATCACCTTGTGTTAGCATGATTTCCCCACAAATTTCTTCATTTTTGAAGTATTTTTCTTTGAAAATTGATGTATTTGAATTACCTTGAAAATGCAACATTTTTATGGTTTTTATGTTGTTTCTTCAAAATTGCTTATTAATTAACTCACAACAACTGCTGTGAATATAAATGGTTGTATTTACTAAGATCTACCTGCAAATTCTAACAATGCATCTATATGATTTAAAAAAAAAGAAAACCAAGGTTAATTATCTAAACAAGGTCGACAGTTGTGTAGATTTTCACCGAGGCGCAATGGTTCTAACTTAGCCCACTATGATTTCAAGCCTTTAACACCTCTCCCCGGCAACGGTGCCAAAATGATAGGCCAAAACTAGGGTAAAGAATAAGAAAGATTTCAGCTTGGTCTAGGAGTGTCAACCCGAGGATCGTGATCTTGTGAGAGGTGTCATGGCTATCTGTCGAAGGGATGAAGATAGTGAGCTGAGTGGAGATGGAATGCAACTAGAACACATAGAAAATCCTTAAATGAAAATCTGATTTTATTCCTATTGTCTTACTGTCAGAATTGCGCCAAGAACTATGACAAGAACTGTCACCACTTGCAACAGTAATAGTAGCAATTCCTTGTATAAATGATAGATTGCATGATTGTTGTTAAACCTGAAAGAATACCAATAAATCATTTAACAATCTCATTTAATGATAAACAATGCTTCATCAAATTATAATTGTAATAAAAGAATAATGGTGCTTAATCCAGAATTAAAAATAAAACATTATGCTATAGAAAACAATGCACATTACTATAACTACAAAAATTAAACGTCACTAGAGGTCCCAAGAAGTGGCCCCCCTCCTTAGTTCGCTAGGTGATTTTATTCATGAGAAAATACTACTGTCACTACAAAATCCTGTACAGAAATCTATGTATATAAATCTACCTATAGTAATCTATCCTTGGGCTAATATTACAAACATATTTATAACCCATGGCTACAACAACTAATATCTAAAATAGTGTAAAACAAAATAATTTATTTTGGCCTGTGGCCAACAAAATACTAGTGTACATGTAATCTTGGTCGCAACAATAAATCAAAAAATGCTGCCTTTAGAAAACCACTTGTATCATTCTGCTCCTTCATTTTCAGAGGATTCCATCACATAGAAACTTAATTGGGTCCATTCTGGACAAAACCCATGTCGTGGATTTTCCATATTCGTCCTCATTTGCTCACAAATTGCAACACAAAACTAACTATTCTAAAGTGGGTGCATATTGAAAACGGTTCAAATAGATTTTGGTTTCTTCCAAACAACTGACACATGCTTATGTCCTCCATTTGGTCTGCATTCTCAATCAGTGTGTCCACTTGTAGAAGTCACTAATTAAGATGGGAGCTAGAAAAAAGATTAAATTCATAGGAATAATGCAAATATTATATGGCAAGGAATTAACGTGGTTGAAATAGAAGTTGACAGTTGCAATCATGAAAGTCCACCATGGAATGCTCTTCATACACAAAGATGGTGATGTTGTATGTCTGATATAATAACCAAATAAAATGGTAAAATGATAATAGTCTAGGCTCCTGCATAAATGGTGATAGGAAGATCTTCACCTTAAAATTTTCATGCTGAAAGATTTATTCTCTTGACATAATGGAAGATATATTAATAAATACAATCTGATATTATTTATTGTCATATTTTATCTAAAATCTAAATTAAATATCACTTATGTATATTAAATCATATGCAATGAGAAATGACAAAATGATATGAAAATGGTATGGAAATGGAATATGGGAATGGATATGAAGGTGTATGAAAGGGTATAAAAGGTGGTATAGAATATGACATAATTGGTTCTCATCAAAGGTTATGTCGAAGGATTCCTTAGAGGACTTTAGTCGTTCCATTGTATTTTGAGACACTTCTTCATCCTTTCCAACTTAAAACTCATATTTTATCTTTTCTTTCTCTTCTTCACCAGAGGATTCTTTCTTTTCTCATCTTTTTTTTCATTCTCCTTTTTCTCCTCATCATCTTTCTTATTTTCTTTCTTCTTTCTCTTATTCTTGTGTTCCTTCATCCTATTTTATAGAGTGATCTCCATCATAAACATAACTCTTCTCTTCTTTCTCTTTCTTTGTATTCCAAGTTTCATATGCACTAGTGGGAATTTCAATGTATTTTAAAGGAGAAGAAGTCTCTGAAGAGGCATGTGTATCATCAACTAGGTTTCCTAAGACATCCAATTATGAGGTATCTTCTATAGAATAAACATTTACTTCTTCAATAGCTTATTTGAAAATAGGTAAGTTTGTAGAAATACCTTTGTCTTTGTCAAGCTCCTTAACTTGAGTTGTTTTGAATGATGAACTAACAATCATCCCAATTTTATGTGCCATATCTTTCACTTTGTCAAGGGTTTCCACTTTCAACTTTTTGGTATTTTCCTTTTCTTTGGTCATAAGAATGGTAATTCTTTGCTTGACCCTGAATTGCTTAGTGTATTCTTCCAATAGTGTAGACTTATCATCTTCAGAATAGGAGGATCAAACCTCATTCAAGGCATCAGTGTAATGCCCCACCACACAAACCCCATATGACAACTAAAACCCCAACAAAGTGGAAGTACTTTTTTTTTAAAATTAACAACTATGCATTAACTATTGATTAAATAAACATACAACATTATGATAATTACATAACGACACCTAACTAGTCCCATGGGGTTACATGGTTGCATTACTCACAAATGTTCCCAACTAGTAACATTGCTTAAATTAAATGACCAGTAAATAAATGATGAAAGTATACATATACAATATAACATAATGTTGATAAACATACATCCATCCATAACCCATAGAGATGGCAAGAGTACATACATCATTTTATTACATATCAATTTATAGTTCAATATTACAATTGTGAAGCATATATCCACAAATACAACACTTCAAAGATACAATAGTACATTAGAGAAAGCTTCCCTTAAATCAATGATAAGAGTACATCAAGTACAAGAATAATACAACAATGATGAATAAAGTACAAGCATAGAATAGTCTTCAATCAATAGAAGCACTAGAATCTCTACATCTGCTTCCACTTCTCACATCACAAAGACAACCTCATAACCCAATGGATTCCATAGCATGTTCCACCCGACCATGCAAACACTAAGGTCCACCCCTCGTGCTAGGAGATGACAAGAGGACCACAACATAAAATAGCCAAGTGTACAAGACTAACATGACTCCACAATCGAATAGGAAACAAGACAAAAACACAAGAACAATCACTTCTAAAGTTAATAGAACAACAAGGGGGGGAAATTACAAACATACTTGGTTGCTAAGGGTAGTGTGTCATCACATGGATCGACATGGGTTACCCAATGTGGACCTTCATAGGTTACCATCCCCCATCCTGGGTTACCTTGACAACCTTAACCGATCCCAACGCCCATTCTTGCACATGCAAAATCAACTTACCTTTCTTTAGGAAAAGGTAGTTGATTTTCCATTCCAAGCCTTCTCATGTCATCCCAAGCCTATACAAGCACTTGAGCCATGAGAGAGGCATTCATTATCTTTTGTTAGTGTGTTTACTATCCACCCCCTAGATATTTATTAGGTTGTCACTTGATTAGCTCCAATTTTGCATGAGTTTCCCAGGAGACCACTTAGGGTTCCATCCCCTATGGGAAGTGACACTCCCTACTAGAAACAAAACAAACTCAAGAAATAGGGGTGTACCTTAACACTCATAAAACCAAGACATGGAAATGACAACCACATGTGATGCATGAGCCTTCTCGCACACATTCCATAACACAACATTGCAAAGGAACAAGGTAACACCCACATAATCTCAACCATACAAGAATAATTGTTGCTCAAGCCAACATAAAAATCATCAAGTAACAAGCACTCCCCTTGCCTCTGGAAGAAAATTAAAAAAAAATCCACTCATGTACTCAAGGCACAAAGCTAAGAGATCAAACAACAACAAATGGGTTCCAGTGACTCAAAACTAATCAAGAAGAAGAAAAAATCACCAATCTAACGAAACATCAACAAACTCAATTGATCAAATTAACGAAAGGGTAACGATAACCTTAGGTGACTCTATGATCACAGAACAATAACTTTCAAAATCTACCATAAAGATTTCAACTATAAAATATCTCTATAATGATCCAATGTAGTTCATTTCACATAACAATTTCAAGGACAAGGACATATATATAAAAGTATCAATTACCTATTTACTAGGTAACTCACAAAGAGAAATCCATTAGACAATCAAGAACATAGTCTACCAACAAAAAGTATCACACTTTGTTTAATTAATAAAAACCTTCTATTTTAATGATAAAACAATCTACTTTCCCTAATAAATCAATTCTCCTAATAATTTAATATTTCTAATTACATTTTTTACTATAACCATCTACTTGAAAATGGAAAACATTATTTTCTTAACATTTAAATACACAAATAAATATTCTTTAGTTTTGGCATTGAAATAATCAAACATGTAGATATATAACATACATCCTGAATTTATGCACTATCATAAGCTAATCATTTTCAATTTGAATTAAAATCACAATATAAACGTTTACACAAACTCTAATTAAATTTTATTGAAATAATCTAAATTCACAAGATACCATACAAACCTATTTCATGATATCCAAATACACATCTTGAGCTACAACCCAAGTATACATTTACATATATATGTCATTGTGAGAATTAACTAAATGAGTAAGGAAATTGTTTAAATTCATTGTAACATAACATATTACACTTAATCATTACCAATTACTTTTAGGAAATAACCATGTTAAGTATATATAAATATATTTATATATATAGATACACAGGTATACATGTATCTATATATAAATAAGAGTATCTGCTATTATAAGACAATATTGATTTAGTTTTAATATAAAATAGATCAATGTAAAATACAACATGATTGATGTATATATATATATCACTTAAGAATATCAAATTTCTCCAAAGTATCAAATACAGATCAAATGAAAAAATAGAAACAAATTAAAAGGATAAATACATATGAGCAAATTGAATGGCAAGATGAGGAAGTGAATGGTGCCACTTACTTACAGGTCAAGAGGTACCTGCTCAGTGTGGGTGGACAAAGAAGGCTTTGGAAATTTTAAGAAAGGCAACTCACTTGGAGCCACGCGATACCCATGTATTTATCAAGATGGGTGAATTATTAATACCGACACACTCCAGTGCAGTCTTAGATCCTCTTATGGAGGCTTTAGGAAATGGAATTCACTTGATGGAGTGTAAAGATTGGCATCAATAGTTAGTTGTTATGGCTATAGAGAATGAAATAGACCCCAAGAGGAAAATAGAGACGCATAGTCAATGAAACACCAGAAGAGGATAATGTGTATGCCAATCCAAACGTTTACCAAGGGTAATCAGTTGTCTTCAGCCACAAAATAGAATGCAGAGGCTTCTATTGGTGGGAAAAATAATGGATTGCCATAGGTTAAAGCAGCGAGTTTAGTCCAGCGAGCTAAGAGCTTAAGGAGATAGGTACACATAGTCGTCAATATGATAGTAGAGCACACTTGAAAAGGACAATTCCAACATAGCCAAAGAAAATCGACTGTTTCCATCCAGCACCACGTAAACTAAAGGTATCGATTGGCAGCAACAGAAGGTTGTTAAGAGGGCGCCATACATACAACATGAGTACAACCAAACAACGAATACCACCGGCCTCCCCAATCATATATGTGATAGAGAGGTGAGCTCAAATAGTAAGGAGATTGATGAAAGATAGAGGATTTAACAAGATACCCCAGCGTAGCAGATTGAGATAGCCAAAAGATTTTAAATTGTACAAGACTTTTGTGTGGGAGGCAAATCATTAATCGAAGTTGGAGAATTTGGTTTGACAAACGAAGGCAGTAGGGTACTTCCAGATTCAAGAATTTACTAAATGTTGAGGGGATAAATACTTGCAATAATCATGTGAACTGTTTGCACAGAGGAATTAAAATAAATGAAGTAATAAATTGAATGGCAAGAGAGACAATAGCCATACCATACAAATCAAATCCCTTAAACATCACCAAACAAATAAATTGGTATTTTAAATATAGTCATATTATTGCGAGACAGAGAATTCAAATACAATACTAAATAACATCAATTCCATTAATTGAGTACACAAAATAGAGCATGACGAAGGCTAACCTAGAATCCTTCACTTCACAGAGGGAGATGACAAGCTGAACGATCTCCTTTGCAGTTCCAAATTCGTTCACCCAAAACAATTTTTCTCCAAATTCTATGAACTGTATTATTATTTTTTATAGAATAATATTTTATTTATTTATTTTACAGAGAACCGTTGCGGAGAAGAATTATTTTCTTTTCCAAACTAAAAAGACTAACCCAGAAATCCCAAAGAAAAAATTATAAAACCAGCGATTCTTGACAACAAAAATTCGTTAAAATAACAAGTTTCTCATATTTTTCCTTTAGAAAATCCAAAAATCAAAGCATAAGTCAAAATCTAAAACTAAAATCAACAACTTGCACAATCTTTCTCCATTCGAAGCTTTGCATGTATCTGCATGTGAAAACTTTCCTTGTTTTATTTCTTTTTCCCCACTTTTCCAGTTTTGCCAATTTCACTTTAATTTCCATTTCGAATAAAACCAAAATAATAATTAAATAAAAAATATTATAATTGAAATATTATTCTATCTTACAATTAAAAATACTATATTCATTTAAATCAACACAACATTTAAATTTACAAATTAATCTAATAGTTTAAGTAAATACTTAACACTTTCACATAATCGCTTTAATAGTTAAATTTAACACTTTAATTAAATTGTTCACAACAATAATAAACATTAAATCAAACTACTAATTAACAATATTTTAATAGTGTACTTAATTAAAGAAAGACTGAATTAATTAAACGACATTATAAACTAACAACTATATTAAATGATTAGCCGACATTAATAATACCAATAAAATTAGTCAACATGCCAACACAAATAAACCTTACACAATTGACCCAAAGACCAAAGCAGAGAGGCACTACAATCAAATTTTAGCTTGTCTCTATATTAACAGCTTCATGCATTCTTTTTACCAATGCTTTCCATACTGCTTTAGTCGCCTTGTTCTTCATGTTATCAATAATTTATTCAAAAATGATCATATATGAAATAAAGGAATTTATGATAGTTTTCTTATCTTCTTTATTAGCATCATCATACAATTTGGCAGTTGCTAATAAATCATTAGATTCTATCATGTTGTTCATGAAAGGTTCCATTTTTAAGGGTGATTGGGCTCTTACGAGAGGAGACTATGACATTTCATTTTCTTGTATTGATGTGCTTTCATTTGCTTTATTTTCCATTTTTGGTCAAAATTCTTGTGTACATGTATTGTGTAGGATTCTTTCTCCTTTTCTATCTCATATTCTTTAATGGTATCCATAATATTTCTCTTAGCTTTCTTGAGTTTAGTACTAGCCTCTTGTGAGGAACCTTCATCATTTCTATTTCTTTTTGTTAACAATTGTTCTTCTTCTTCCAAACCAAGTTCAATTTCCTCTTCCACAGTATCACTTATTTTCGTTTCTCTTCTTTCTTTTTCATTTTTTTCTTTTTCTTATGGAGGTATTAAGAGGTGATACCAGAGGTACATCTTTCCTCTTTGAGGTTTGGAGGGTGTAGACACATTAATTGATGCCAAATCACTAGGCTCCACTTTCTTCTCTTCAATAGTAGTTGCACCTAAAGATATTGGCACTGTAGATCTAGTGGTGGAAACCAATCTTCTTGATTTACGAGGTCTAGAGGGCTTACCAACAACTTTGGTACTCTTCTTTGATGCAACTTCCCTCAACCTATAAACATCATCTTTTGAAAGTCCATGCAACCCAAATAATTGTTCAACCTACTTTTTAACTTTTTAGCTCTTTTAGGTGTTGATGTTTTCATAAGTACTTTAGCCAATTTTTCTTCATATGTTCCATGTCTAGGTAGGGAAGGTTCCTTAAGACTATTTAACAAAATTACAATAAAATTTTCAGCCATCCTCTCATCAATCTCATATCCTAGGTTCTCTAACCATATTGTACTAGGTTTAATCACCTCAATTGTGCATTCATCAATGGATACAAGAAAGTTTATATCATTTTCATATTTATCCACTAAACTTTTAGGGATTATTTATCTCTCATACATGTCTGTTTGAAATACTATGAAAATATATTCAATGCATCATCTTGAGCCTTATAGTCTCCAATGTTGCGAAAATAATAAAAAATTGGTGTACCACCAGTCTACTTGTGCCTCACACATTTTTTCCTTTCAGGTAGCTCTCTCAAGAAGTAGAGTATCAAGCACACACTCAGGGTTGTGAATTTTAAAGCATTATTATTTATTTTGGCCTTATGCAATTTCTCTAGAAGTTGCTTCTCGAGAAACTCACATAGATCATAATCTCTCCCATTTACTACCATATCATGTGCAACATAGACTGTAGTTGTAGATACTGATTTCTCTCTATTAGTCAAGTAGATTTTGTGGCCAATCATGATTGATGCATACTTCATAGTAGGGTTGGTAATGGGTTTGGTTGTTAATGCTCTCTTTTCAAATGTGGCAATAGTTAGCTACATAATCACATCATTCTTTACTAACTTCAACATTGGTATGGGTCCGGTATCACATAATCTAGTTACAGAATTGATTACATTTGTAAACATTTCTCTAGGAATATCTATCCACATGAATCTATCATGTATTCTTCTCAAATTTATCCTCACATATTTTGCATCTAATTCACTACTTAAATTGGGGAACCAATTCCAAACATCTAGCTTCTTTTGTACAAGGTTTACATACTTTGGTTTAACCAAGGAGTCATCTCTTATTAGCTCACTTAACAATAGATTATTAAGCATTTGGTGATCATACTCCTCCAATATTCCATGCATATAAAGTATTGTGTCCTCAATAGGAAAAACATTGTTTGGAATTTTAAAAAATTCATTTATGGGGTCATTATCAAAAGCTTCCCTAGAAACCTCCTAAACTTTGGTCTAGGGATTTTAGAGATCTCAACTATAGCTGGTGAATCAATTTCAACCTTAATTCTACCACAACTACTTATGAAATTAATTTCAATGAAAACTCTCAAAGCATATATAGCAATAAATACCTTTTTCATTCTCAATGAGAACTAGGGTTTGTACCAAATTACTTAAAGTTTGCTCCAAATTTCCTTTAATTCACTTTGATTTCTCCCCACTATGAAAAAGTGATTAAGAACGACTTGAAATTTTACTTTATAATTACTGATCTACCCTTGATTCACATTTATTACACTTGATTACTAAAAATATGATAAAGACTTCATGTATACACTATAAACCACTTAGTCTTATACACCCACTTATTATCGACCACAGTTTTTCCCTTGGGAAATTCCACCGATTCACATTTTTTATTGTTTTTCAAAGATCCATTTTCATTCTTCATAGCTTGCTCCCATTCATGTTTTCCCTTAGCCTCATCATATGTTTGAGGATCAATGGTATTCATTATGGTGGTCATTAGAGCATAATTAATTTGTTGAGCCTTTTGATAAATTTCTTGAGGACTCCTGGTCTTTGGAGGAGGACGACTTTCTTCAAATACATTATAAATTTCCTTAGAAGTTTCATTGGTTTCAAAGGACTTAGAGGATTCAGCATTATCTATGTCCACTTGAGGAATAGGGGAGGATTGTATCATATCCTCAAAATCTTAATTAAATTTAACATCCCTACTTGTGAACACATCCTCTACACTAGGATCATACAACCTATATCCATTCCTCTTATTATCACAGCCCACAAAGATGCACTTAACACTCTTCTTATCAAATCTATTTTCTCTAATCTAATCTGGTATGTGAGAACATTCTTCAAACCCAAATACTCTAAAATACTTAACATCAAGTTTCTTTCCACTCCATGCTTCTTCAAGAGTGATATTCTCCAAACAAGTTGTAGGAGATCTATTCAAAAGATGAGATATAGTATTGATAGCCTCAGCACAAATAAACAAAGGGATACCCTTGTATTTTAGCATGCACTGTGTCATTTCCACTAAGGTCCTATTCATCCTTTCATCAACACCATTTTGCTAGGGAGTATATCTATTGGTCATTTCTCTTTTGATCCCATTATATTCAAAAAAGGCTTTGAACTTGTTGTTTACATATTATTCACCATTATCTATTCTTACTCTCTTGATCTTATTCCCACTTTTATTTTCCACAAATTCTTTGAACATTTCAAATTTTCTAAACACTTCATCTTTTTTCTTAAGGAAGTAGACCCGAACTTTCCTTGAAAAATCATCAAGAATGTTAATATATACCTTACTCCTCCCTTTAATGAATGATTCATAGGACCACATAAATCACTATGGACAAGCTCAAGATATTTACGTGATCTACATGTATACCTTTCAAACTTGTCTCGATGTTTTTCTCCAACCATGCATCCTATACACACATTTGTGTTTACCTTTATCTAAGGTAGTCCATCAACCATATTCATCTTTGAATGCAAAGAAAAAATTTGATAATTTAAGTCACCAAATCTTTGATGGCACAACTCAGTTGTGGAGGAACTAGTAGTGATGTAAGATTTCTTATCAAAATATGCTAAAAATTTGTAGATGCAATCACTCTCAACTCCTCTAGCCACAATTTTGAATCCATCATTAATGTTCTTGATTAGACACGTATCTGAATAAACTCCACCTTATAACCATGTTGAGTAATTTAACTCATTGAAAGAATATTTTTAGTCAACTTAGGTACAAGATTCACATCTTTCACTTCCAACTTCTTATGATCATGTGCTTTCATTGAAATTGAACTTATTCCTTCAATTGCATCTGAACTATCATCCCCATGAAATGCCCTTGCACCTTTTATTTCTTCTAAATAATTCAAGAAGTTTTTATTGTAATTCATATGTTGGCTAGCTCCTAAATCAATATACAATGTGCTATTTTAGTTTCCTTGAGTAGCTAAAGAGGGTATCACTGTATTATGATCACCCTCTTCTTGAGAAAAAGTTTTATTGCCTTCCTTGATAAAATTTTCTTTGTCCTCTTGCATGTGATTTCCTTCGTCATTGATCACTTCTCTGCCATTGTTCTCCATAATTATAACATGTGATAGCTTTTCACTCTGTTACAATGATCTTTGTTATTTCTCCATTCATTTTTTTTCTTTTGAAAACTATTCCCCTATTGATTATCCCTTGGTTGAATCCATTGAATTTGATTATTTTTGTGTTGATTCCCTTGATTTTGGTATGATATAATTTAATTGTTGTTCTTATATTTTCCTCTAGCCATAAATTCTTGACAACTCTTGCCAGACTCACCTATGAACTTTCTAATCCTCTCTTGTTCATGCAAAAAATCTCCATACACTTCTTCTAGTGTGATATTCTCAAATTTCCCAGTAAGATCTAATGTGTGGATGAAGTTATGATACTCATCTGAAGGCTTTAAATTAAAAAATATATAATTTTAGTCTTCATATTCAACCTTTATCATTGCAAGTTTATTTCTCAAGTTTTTCAATTTTGCAATATGATCATTCATGCTATCTGTAGATGTCGAAATCTGCGAGAGAGACTTAAACAATTTCATGTTGTTAGCACAAGCTAGTTTAAATCAGCAAATTTAACATCCCTATGAAATACTTAATCATATTCAAATATGCAACTAATTAGCAGAAAACAAATTAAATAGAAGCATATGCAAAAAACATGATTAAATCCTTATCTCATAGTAGATTGGTGCCACTTTGTTATGTAGGAAGGAACCCTTTCCCAACCCTTAATTTGCAATGTTGATGATTACAGATTTGATCAAATCTCCTCCAATAAGATTTGAGTAGAATCTAGCTATGAATTGTGAAAATGATGAATTCTTGAGTGGAAATGAGCAAAATTAGCTCTCAATGTGAAGAGAGTAACTTTGCATGAAATTTTGGATGAAGTTGAGTAGAGTAAGTTTACTCAACATTTTGGATTCTTCAAAATGAGGAGAGAAGCCTCTCATTTATAGACTTGAATTTGGAAGAGAAAGAAAGATTTGGGCAATGTGGGACTATCTTTCAACCAATGGTTGAATGCCACATGCCACCATGTGAATGGTTGATGGTTGTGCACATTTTGGTCAAAGTGCCAATAAATACAATTAGGTGGAATTTGAAATTGAAGAAATGACATATGAGAGGGAAAAATGAATGAAATAAATTCCTCTTGGCTCAATGCACAAGGACATGTAAGAGGAGTGAATGCCTTGTTGGATGTACAAGTCCACTTGGACTTTTTGAATTCAAATTTGAGGGAATATTCCCCTTTTATGCCATGTGAGGGAAAATAGAGATTTAATAAATGAATTAAATCTATTTTCATGTGAAAGTTGCATTCTCTAGAAGATTTTAGTGATAGGGACTAACATAATCAATATTTTGATTAATTTAATGAGGGTTTAGATGATTTGACAATTTTGACATAAATTGATGAATTGATTTAAATCAGAATTGAGAGGAATTGATTAATTAAATTAATTCTTTTGAATTATTTAACTAAGTGGTAAAATGTTAGATTAAATCAAATAAGGTTTAATTTATTTAATTTAATAAAAGGACTTTAGAAGCTTTAATCAAATAAAATGATTTATTTAATTAAACAGAGACATAAGATTAATTAAATTAAATTGATTAATTTAATCAAGGAAGGAGAAAGACTTAATCAAATAAACAATGATTTATTAAATTAAGGGACAAAAGATGATGAAAAGCTTGAGAATATGATTTAGGAGGAAATGTCATTGGTAATCAGGATCAAGTGTGTCGAACCGAATTGTACATTTTCCATGTTTACATTTTTCCCCTCTTTGAAACAATGTACTTGTTGCATTGATTCAAAGAATAAATTGTTGTGATCAAAGTCAAAAATTTCTTTATTTTTTGAATGCCCCACTATTGCCCCAACGTAAAGATATTGCTAGTATATTGCCCCCTCGAGAGATCAAGTGAAAATGCTAATTTTTTGATCGATATCGCGATAAAATGCGAGAGGAGTGGTTCTATTGATCAGAGGATGAAAGATAATTCTTTGATGTAGACAAATCTGATGTCATCGACCATTGGTAGTCTTGTGTATAATTTGATACAACACACCGATTTTAGATTGAAATGTTAGTAAGGATTGAGGAATAAGAAGAATAAGATGGATGGAAGGAAGATCCAACAAGCCTACATTATGATGATGATGATTTGCTTACTAGGAGTTGGGATTTTAAAAGGGCCAATTACTTTATGTTTGATAACACACATAGATATGATGCATCAAGCTATAAAGGACTAGGATGATGCGGTATCCAGTGTGTTGGACTTTGACTTGACAATCAGATGAGAGTATTCTTGTTCACACTTAGCATGCATACTTCATTCAGGATGTAGTTCAAACATTCTAAACATCTCAGGCCAAAACATAGGAAAGCAAACTTTCTTATGTGGTCAACAAGATATCTAAAACATCCTCTCCACAAACTAAACAAAGCATATATGACAAGTTATTTTAAAAAGTGTATCCCACAAGCATAGTAGATACAAGAGACAACAATATTTTCTCCATTCCTTTCTCTCTAAACCTATTTTGTTTAGGCATCATTAAGAGGTCCTTGGAATGATCACAAATTAAGATAAGGCAAGAAAAGACCAAATAAAGCAAATAGACAAGCTAATGTTCTTCATACCACTAGTCAAGGCTAAACTATTGTGGGCTACCTGATTCTTATGTCCATTGTGGGAAGGATTCATCCTAGGACATGTAGTGATCAGGGTTTTGGTGGGACTGATTGGGTGATAAGCTATTGATACTCTGAGTTAACCAACTTGTTTTCTTACTGACTTAGAATTTTGAGACTCTGACGATTAGGTGTTCACTTTTGAACATACTAGACTTTCTTTTGATTGCCTCACCAAAGGATAAAAGCAACGATTGATTTATTATGAGAAACAATTATTATGGGTGAAAGCGAGATGAGATGGATGCACCATTTTGGGTTTTTCATATATTTGGATGTTTTTGATATTTTTTGAAATGTTTTGAGGCTGTTTTGATTTTTAGATTTTTCAATATTTTTGGGTTTTTGAGATTTTATGAAAGTTTTTGGATTTTGTGTCTTGGGGGCCGATCAAGGATTAGCCCTGCCTACGTTTAATCTCAAAGATGATGTAGTTCATACGGCAACTGACTTGACTGTTGATGATACTGATGAGAAAAATGGATTGCCATTACGACAAATGCCTAAATAGATGGGAAAACATAATGCCATTGTGACGGACGCCTAAAGGACTAACCTAGGGTGTGAAATGGATGAGAAAATGGATTACATTGCGACGAATGCCTAAATAGATGGGAAAACGGATGCCAAATGTGACGAATGCCTAAGGACTAACCTAAATGTAAACTAGATGGGCAAACAGATTTGCCAATGCGACAGACGCCTAAGGACTGACCTAAGATGTCTCGGGGGGTGATCAAAGATCAACCTTCCCTACGTTCAAGCTTAGAGATGACGTAGTTAGGACAAGGTGAAAGACTGACAAGACTCAATGATAAATTTTTGAAGATTTTTTGACATGTTTTTGGATTTTTGATGAATTTTCTGAATGTTTTGGATTTTTGATGGATTTTTTGATGAATTTTGGGAAGAGCACAAAATATATATACAAATTTGATCCACTACCAGCTTCAAGGACATTCCCCCAGCGTTTAAGTGATAGACTACTTCGATAAAGGAAGGACAAACTGACCTTAGGAATATGCTAGGTAGTACTACGGTGGAATATGATGTGGGCACCAGCTCGAGCTATGGTATGGATGCGAGCGGATGGGTGGATGGACGATTAATGAAATGTGATGGAATGGATGAGTGAGTCATGTAGATCCTGATGGATGGGGAGTGCTTTATTTACACTTGGTGCCTATTTTCCAAGTTTTCACCAAGGTACTTGTCCAAAGCACCACCGAAGTGGTTTTCACAAGAGGACGATTTTTTTCTTTACTGTTTTCAATCCTTGTTTTGATTTTTTTAGATTTTTGTATTTTTTGAATTTTTTTGTTGTCACCAAGACACCTATTTGCCAAGTTTTCATCAAGGTAACCATTGTTTTAGGACATTTTCTGATTTTTTTTTGTTTTTTGATTCTATACCTTGCAAGTTCTTAGGTATAAAACATTTTGAGATGGGAGTTGTCCAGAGGTTCCTACAGAGGTTCACCTTCTGGTGTTGCTAATTGATATGCTCCTAATTTATAGTTGGCTATGATGTCGAAAGGTCCTTACCAGTTAGCTTCAAATTTTCCTTTGCTATCTAGGTTTGGCACATTCCTTTAGTTCTCTTTTAGCACCATGTCACCGAATTGGAAGGTGTACTACCTGATCTTCTTGTTGTAGCTATGTTTCAAGTGATTATGATACACCTGTAGATGGTTGAGGATATCCATGTGCCATTCATCTAATAACTCTAGCTTGTTTAACCTTGAAACCCGATATTCCTCATCTATCATGAGGTTCTGCGTGATATTGGGATGTTGGTGCGGTAGGCCCATAAGGAAGGATTTAGCTGTAGATGCCAATAATGACCAGAGTCATTGATTGTTTTCTTAAGGATTTTCAAAATGGTATTGTTGGTAGCTTCTACTTGGCCATTGCCTTGGGGGTAGTATGGAGTGGAAAAGCAATGTTGGATTTTGAATTTTTTGCACAAGTCACAGACATCCTAATTCTTGAAAGGTGTCCCATTATCAAAGATAGTGGATTGGGGAACACCATATCAGTAAATGAGATAGTTCAAGATGAACTTGGATATCTTCTTTTCGGTGATGTAGGTCATGGGAATTCCTTCAACCTACTTTGTGAAATACTCTATGGCGGTTATAATGAATTTGCGGCCGTTGGATGAGGTGGGTGTGATTTTGCCTATGAGACCATGCCCCCATTGTGAAAAGGGCCAAGGTGTAACAATATGATGGATTTCCTATGCTGGTGCATGAATAAGGTCTCCATACTACTAGCACTATAGACACCTTCTAACGAAGTCATGTGCCTCTCTTTCCATTGTCGGCCAGTAGTACCCAGTTCTTAGTAACTTCTTGGCCAAGGTCATACCACTCGAGTGTGAACCGCACATGCCATTATGTACCTTAGTCAAAGTAGTCAGGGCTTCCTCAAGTTTTAAGCAATGTAATAGGGTTCCATCAATGCTTCTGTGAAAGAGTGTTTCTCCTACGATGACAAAAAGTAAGGACCTTTTGTCAAAGGTTCATTTGAGGTTCGAGGTAATGTCGTTTGGGAGGAATCCTAATCTCAGGTAGATGTAGATTTCATGATACCAAAGATCACTAGGACCAATGAGTTCACACACATATTTCGACTCTGGTACCTCGAAAGCAGGTACGAGAAGCTACTCTATCAAGAATTCATGTTTCAAAACATTGCGAGAGATATCTAGCAAGGATCCAATTGTTGCCATTGCATCAGCTGCTCTGTTGTTTGCCCTTGGTATCTGCTCAAACATGATATCAATAAATGATTCTTTGAGGCTTTCTACTAGCTTCTTTTATGGTGTGAGCTTATCATCCTTAGTTTGGTATTTGTCATTGACTTGGTTGATAATAAGCTGTGAATCCCCATAGACCTTTAATGCCATGATTTGCCATTGTGCCACAATTTTGAGACCTATGGTTAAAGCCTCATATTCTGCAATGTTGTTGGTACAGGGGAATTCCAATCTATAAGATCTTGGTATGCAATCTCCCTGTGGGGTGATAAAGAAGACACGGACTCCTAATTCATGTTGTGTGTGGGAACCATCAAAGTAGAGTTTCCAATGATCAGCTATGCCGAGATTAAAGATGGACTTTTCTGGAAACTCTGATATGAGTGGATTCTCTGTATAGATGGGAGCTTCTACCAGCTGGTTTGCAATGACTTGTCCTTTGATTCCCTTTCACTCCACATACTCAATATCATATTTTGATAGTATCATGACCCACTTAGCCATCCTTCCTATGAGCATATCTTTTGACAGTAGATATTTTAAGGGATCTATCTTGGCGAAGAGTTTAATTTTGTGTGCCAGCATGTAATGTTAGAATTTTTGTGAAGAAAACACTACTGCTAGGCAGGATTTTTCATAAAATGAATAGTTGAACTCATGGCCAACCATTGTTCTACTAATATAATAGATGGCCCTTTCTATCCCATTTTCATCGTGTTGAGCTAACAGAGTACCCAAGGCTATTGTTGTTGATGAGATGTATAAGATCAATGGTTTTCCTGCAATGGATGGCATCAATACTGGTGGTTAAGTAGATATTCTTTGATTTTGCTAAATGCTTGATCACATTTTTCATCCCACTTGTATGCTACTACCTTGTGGATTAGATGTGAATATGTGATTTGTTTGTCCACCAATTGTGCTATGAACATTCGAATGGACTGGAGTCTGCCTTGCAATCCTCTGAGTTGTTTCAGTGTCCTTAGTGCCTCCATGTCGAGTATTTCTTTGACCTTGGTGGGATCTACCTTGATTCCCCTCATTGACAACATGTATCCTAGGAGTTTTCAAGATTGTACCCCAAAGACACACTTCTTTGGGTTGAGACGAACCTTATATTTTTCCAATCTATCAAAAATAGAGCTCAAGGATGCTATGTGGTCTTGTCTCTCTTTGGATTTTTCCAATATGTCATCTACATATTCTTCTACTGTTTTATGGATCATGTCATGGAAAATTAGTGTCGTGGCTCTTTGGTGTGTAGCCCCTATATTTTTTAACCCAAATGATGTCATATTCTAGTAGTAGGTGCCCCACAGGCATGTGAATTCCATCTTATGTTGATCCTCTTTTGCAATCATTATCTAGCTATACCCCTAGAAGCCATCCATTAGTGATAGCATCTCATGTCCGACCGTTAAGTCCACTATCATATAAATGTTAAGTAGTGGAAAATCATCCTTGGGACATGCTTTGTTGAGGCCTTTGAAGTCTGTGCAGATGTGGATGCCCCCATTTGGTTTTGAGAATGGTACAAGATTAGATACCCATTCTAGATAGTCAATTGGGCTTATGAAGCCAACATCCAGGAGCTTTTGTAATTCTACCTTGACTAGCAAGGCTATCTAGGGATGCATTTTTCTTAATTTTTTCCTTACCAGCTTCACTCCAAGGTAAATAGCCAAATGATGAACCACAACTTCTGGATCTAGACTTGACATGTCAACATAGGTCCATGCAAATTTTACCTATCTTTCTCTTAGAAATGTAGCCAATAGTTCTTGTTCTTCTGTTAGAAGCGATTCAACATAGAAAGTGATATGTGGTGTTGTCTTTATTCCCAAGTTGATAGGATTACACTGTTCGGCGAGGACTGCTGATTTTTCTTAATGCAGTGTAGTAGGGGGGAGATTGAATCCTTCATCCTCTAGTGCCTTAGAGAGGTTTTCACTATTGGATGTGTCCTTTATTTTTACTATTATGTGGTTAGAGAGTGCCACAGTGTGGTTTTCACTCAATAACCCTGGGCTTATTCTCGTTCTTTTCTTTTTGTGACTGAAGGACTCAATCATCTCCCCGTAATATGATTGAGTGTCTAATGCGATGTTAAAACTAGCCTTTTGATCCCCACATGGAACTGTATCCCTTAGTCCCATGAATTTTGAGAGTGCCTCATCATTTCTGAATGAGTCTAGAATTGGCGGTCCTCGTTGGCCATAGTCGATAAGTTGAGGGTATACTAAGTTGATTTTGTTGGCTCGTTGGTTTGGCTCAGCGGGTGAGGCACTAATCATTAGTAAGGAAGAGTTTTCAAAAATCATGGGAAGGTTTTTTATAGTATCATCATCGTCACTACTGGAGAAAACATCAGTTACATCAAAAGTGAAATTGTCTAGGGGGAGACCTTTGCAAATGGGTAGTCTAAGGGTGGTTGTTGATACTTGAGGAAGGGACTTGACTGCTCTACTAGGAGTACTTCTGCCATGTATGGTTAGACTTGGGGGAGTACATCTGAGGCCAAGGTTCTGCATTCTTCTTTTTGCAATGATGGGCTCCAGCCGTCCATCATTGTTCCTTCCAAGGCTTTTGTTTCTATTGTAGCCCATACCGAGCATTATTTGTAACCCTCTACCAGCTTCATCCATGGGTAATGTGGGTGTGGGTCCTTCATCATGATATATTATGCTTGAAATATCTTCCTCACCAATATTTTTCTAACTTAGGTCTCCCCAATGACAGAATCCAGAAGGATCGGCCCTAAGGGTGTGGATGGGTGTTTTGGTTGATTGAGGTTTCCCATGTGACCTAGGAGATTGTGGTAATTATCCTATAACAAATGCACTCTTCTTCATTTTTTAGTCTTTGCATCCATTGTCCTGGATCATGAGTTTGATGTCAAATATATCAGGGATGGCAGGCATCTCTGTCATAGAGGTGGAGGCAAGGTTAGATGGGTCTATGTATGCAGTGGATGGGCCTTCATCATTTTTCGGCACTTGGGAGATTTTATAAAATTTGGCTTCTAAGTTTTTGTAGTAGGTGAATGGTTTGGGATCCTCGTATATAGTGACCTCCTCATTTTGGTGGAAGAATTTGATGCATTGATGATATGTTGAGGCAACCGCCTTCATCCCGTGGATCCATGGACATCCTAGGAGGATGTTATATGGTAGGTCAAGGTCAAGGACCTGATAGGTAGTCTCCATGGTTGTTTGTCCCACTTGGATTGGGATTTTAATAGTGCCTTGAGACACTCTTTCTTGATCATCATATGCCCTTATAGTGATGCTCTTGTTCTCATTAATAGAATCCTCGGTGAATACCAAGTTCTTTATAATTTTTAGAGAGCAAATGTTAAGGCCTGCACCTCCATCCACTAGGAACCTTTTAACTTTCTTTTTGTGGACCAGCACTTGAAGGTGAAGTGTGCGATTATGAGATGGATAGGGGGGAAGTCTTGATCGAAGAATGTAAGGATATTTGGTGTGATGATATTACCAACCATAGCCTAAAACTGTTTTGTGTCAAGGGTGGCAGAGATTGTGGATGCTGCTAACGCTTCATCAAGGATTTTCCTATGGGTAGCAAAAATTTTTAACAATTCCATGATGGATATTTTGGTAGGTGTTCTCTTCAGCTAGTTGATGACACTATAGTCATAGGGGATGACTTTTTTATTTGAAATGGGGGTCTTAGATGGTTTCGGTGCCTCTGTAATGGTGACCTTTCTGCCATGTGTGGTGACTCCATATTCGGTGTTGGCTCCTTTGACATTAATGACCATGACCATTTTATTGACGCATGTGACTATCTCTTCATATACTAGGTTAGCTCTAGCATATTTTTGCTTTCCTTTGTTGTTCCCCTGGATATTTCCTTGATTATGATTTAGCATTTGATTTGTGTATATTTTCAGATCTTGATTACCGGTTGGTTGCTCAACATTGATGATCTTATCCTCGATGAGGTCTTGGATGATATTCTTCAGCCTCATGCAATTTGTGGTCGTATGTCCCTTCATCTTGTGGTTTTCATTGTACCATGGCGGTTTGGTCATGGGTTCCACGTATTGCTCAAATTTGGAGACTTTGATAAGGTTTTCCTTGACCAATTTCTTCATTATGGATTCAATTTATTCGCTAAGAGCCATGAACTTCTGCTTGGGAGGATATTTGCCTCGGGGAGGTGGTCCTCCTTGATTATTCAGATTATTGATTTGATTGCTAGGAAGTCGTTGTTGTTGTGCTACTATATTAGTTTGCACATTATTTTGATTATGATTTTGTGGTTGATGATGGGTCAGGATGTGCACTAATGACCAATTTAGCATTGACCATGCTGTCATTTGTGATATTTTTTTTCCTCGACCATGTTCGAGGTTTATCATTATAATTGTTGGACAGGAAGATATCCTGTGGTAGAGTGAATGTTGATGTGCCTCCTCATGCAGTAAGGTCTCTTTCAATGTTGAGTGCCTTTGGGATTAATTGATCGTATGATTGATGCATTGTATTTTTAAGTAGAATGCTAATTTTTCATCTAGATTGGATATGATTGTACAATCTTGTTGTTCTTATAGCATGGTCCACTTGCTCTGATTGGACTTGGATCACCATCTTTGCAAGAAGGATGTGAATAACTCTCATTTTCTTTGTTTGAGCATTGATAGTTCTTCCAAACTAGCATCTGCACCCATGTTGAAGGCATAATTTTTAAGGAATGCTTCCACAATTTCTTGGAATGTTTTAATGCCTGTGGGTAGGTGATAAAACCATTCTCTAGCAAGACCAGTCAGACTTCAGGAAAAAAGTCACATTAGAAATGTGTCATCGTATGCCACCTCCATGAAATGCACCTGAAATTCCTTGATGTGATTTTTAGGGTTTCCCGTTCCATTATACTTATCGAATTTGGGGATTTCAAATCCCTTTGGGATTAGTGCCATTGTGAGCTCTTTGTTGAATGGATAGGGACACAAGTTTCCCAATGTTTTGGTTGTTTTCCCTGATTGGAGGTCCAACACTTGCTGTGAGAGCAGTTTGATTTGCATTGTGACATTATTGTGTTGATCGGGAGGTGGGATGAATGTGTTTTGAGGTGCTTGGGGTGTTTGATTAGTGGGAGGAGTACTGGTGGGAGTTTTTTGCAAGCTCTATTGTGTGTTCAAGGCTTGCTGATATGCCTGCATTTGTGTCAAGAATGGCTGTTGTTGATCTTGTTGTTGTTGTTGTTCCAATAAAGCTTGTTGTTGGTCCATCTGTTGTTGTTCCCATAAAGCCTATTGTTGGTCTAGCTGTTGTTGCGCCAACAAAGCTTATTGTTGCTCAAGCTATTGTTGCACCAACAAAGCTTGTTGTTGGTCTAGCTGTTGTTGCACCAACAAATCTTGTTGTTGGTCGAACTGTTGTTGCACCCAAAAAGCTTTTTGTTTAGCTTGTTGATGTGCCTGAAAATCTTGTAGGGCTTGTTGGTATACTTGTTGATGAATTTCTTGTAGTTGTGCTCAGTAATATGCTTGCGCCTATTGAGCCTGGTGCTAGGCTTGGGTTTGAGCTTGCACTTGCTAGGATATTTGAGCTACTTGCATAGCTTGTGCGGCTTGCTGGGCTTGTGTAGCTTATGCAGCTTGTTGGGCAGCTAGTTGTGCTTGTGCTTGTTGAGTAGCCTATTGTGCAGTTTGTTGGTTTTGTTTCAGTACCCTTTGATGATTGTATTTTTGGATGGCTTGGATCATGGTGATGAATGAATTCACCATGTTAGCTTTTGGTGGGATGGGTGGTAAATTGGGAATGATGCCAATCGTTGTGACAGGTGATTTGGTGGTGTTGGTGGTCGGGATTTGGGTCATTGCAGGTGTGGTTGAGATGCTCGGTCCTTGAGAAGGTATGCTTTGAGAGATTTGAGGATCGACTGATGTGTTGATCATGGTGGCTTGAGTGGTTGCCACTTGTTGTTGTGATGTTGTTGGAAAAAGGAGAGGATTCGATGTGATGCTTAGATTTCCTTGATTCAAGAAATTAGTGATGGGTAAGGGGGGAAGACCTAACCCAAGAGGTGATATAGATGCAAATGGTAATGGGGGGAGTGATGATATGCTCCCCTAGAAGGAGAACAGGTTAGTGACTCCCACTGTTCCAAACAAACCACCTTCTCCTTGTGATAGAGAAGTTTGTATGTCGAATGGATAGCCCAGTGTTGCACAAAATGAGGATGAATCCGCATGATTATGGAAGGTGAATGAGATGTATGGGTGTGATGGATTCACCAAAATAGATTTTTCTAGTGTGCTGCTAACATTTACCTCTTTGTTGTTTACATGGTGATGCTGCTATAACTCATGAAACATTGCACTTCCCTGGTTCACAATTCGTGAGATTGGTGTGATTGTTGATATGGTTTGAGGAATTTCTTGAGTGATATCTAGAGTTGACATTTGGGATGTGTTTGTAAGAGGCTTTTCCATACTAGTGCCTATTTCAAAGTTAGAAGGGAATTGAATCCCTCCTTCCATTAATGTGTGCAAGTATTTAAATATGGCATTGAAAATTTTATGATTCTCTAGATTTTGAACCATTTATAGCATTTCTAATTGTGTCATCCCCAAGTCCTCATTTGTGATGTCCTCTTCATAGCTTTCCTCTTGAGGATTTTGTGATGGTAGAGAAGAGTTGTTTGGGGGATTGCTTGATCCTACAAGGTTTACTTTAGTGGTTACTTGATCTAAATCACTGGAAGTTGATATTTCATTGATGTTTTCCATGTTCCTCTTGTGTTGTGATCTTGTTTGGACCATAAAAATAGGGATCGTGTGATCTTAATCTTTAGGCCCAAAAGAGAGGAACTAGGGAAAGCACAGGATCAAAAGGGAGTGGTGATGATGATGAGATAAATGGATGAAGTGAATGAGTGAAACTTTTGAAGAACCTTTTAGGGGGAATGCTAAACTTTAGGGCTTGAATGATTTTGATAATTTGACTAGGTGTATTAAGTCAAACAAGATGGTAGTGACTTGTAAACCCTAGGAAGTTGTATTATCCTAGGGAAAACTCGCACAAGGGAATGAATTAGCTAAGTGTGTTAGGACAACCAAGGTGATCATGAACTAGTAGACCTCAGGAAGTTGTGTTATCCAAAAGGTAAATTTTTTCAAGAGATTTGATTATTTGGCTAGGTGCATTAAGTCAAAATAGAGTGATGTTGATTTAGCCTTTAAGTTTAGCATGAATGATTTTCCAAATTTTCTCAAAAGTCTGTTTGGTGGGATGAAATTTGATTGATGGAGAGATGGATGAGAGTGAATATTTTTATCCTATACTTTGACCTAGACATGACTCTTTTTTACAAAACCTTGATATTGAAGATCATGCCATACTTCCTATTTGAGGAAAGAAAACCTCTCAAAAAGCTCAGGATTCTGTTGATAATATAGTGCATACAAACTTGGGTTATTCTTTGAAGCTTTCTTATAAAAATTATACACCAATCTTTCTTTGACTTCAAGGATCATTTCAAGACGTTGTTCTCAAGCTTTTAGACTAATCCTTTTGAATCTTGGTTTTGAGATTTTGACTTTTTAGGAAATCATTTGAGACAACACATGTGAGGTCCAATTTCTCTTTTATCTTTCCTTAGTGAATTCTTTTTACCAAAAGCACATTCTTGATTATGTTTCAAATTGCATGTCTAATGTCCCACTTTCTTTTCATCCCACAAGTTCCATTATGTGGAAATCAAAGAAATTAGGGCAAACGTTTCCTAGGTTTGCCTTAGTGAAAACAAATGATGATTAAACCCAAGAACTTAGAAACCTCTAAAGATATGATACCTAGGGAAAGCAAGAGTACTTAGATTTGTGAAAGGATATTTGTTTCCTCCAAGGGATTTGAAATTTGGAGTTCTTTGTGAATGCTTGTTTTTCAATTATTTTGAGGACCAAGCAATGCATTTTCCACTTTCAAACACATGTACAACCCTAGGATGAAGAGACAATATTTTGTTGGGTTCCCATTTGGACAAATCTAGCTACGCATATTCTGTGCGGATGACTAGATGCTTGACCACACAGACTCCCCCTTATAGTGCACACACTTCTTAGGTCATCCAAGCATCAGTACCCATGAATCTCCCATGGCATACTTTTCATCTCCACAAAAAAACCGCATGTATAATGTGGGGCGGCTTCAAAGGACATGACTTTTTGCACCAACAAAATAGATAAGGATTTGGCCTTCTAAACAAGGGTTCTAAATTAGACTTTCCATTCATGCAGATTGACCCATGTGGTGAGATACCATTGTTGCCCTTCTCATTGAAGCCAACCGCGTGATACTGGCTTTTGTTCTAGTACCCACTTTTATATCCCAGCTGAAAATACACTTGGCTTTAGTGTGTTACCAGTTGGGTCATTCCCTTGGGTGAGTACTTTTTCCCACAAGGCAGACCCTCTAAGATAAACAAAAGTGAGTAAAAATATTCATAGTTCGATCAACCTTTGTTTAGAAACAAAGGGAGAACACATGCAATAAGCCTACTCACACTTACAAGATGTTTTGTTCAATTTTAAACACAAAAAATTATGTGTAGAGGTAATTCTTTCATAAACTTAATATCACAAAAAGACTTTTGATTCTCAAGATCGTCGTGAGGTGCAAGAGAAGTGCATACACCTTTTAGATGATATTAATTTGTGAAAAATATTACCAAAAATCAAATACACATGTTCATTTTAATCCTCAAAGCAAAAAATGAGTTGTTTCTAAAGCACAAGCTTTGAAATGTGAGAGTTTGCATTGTTCAGTTTTTAGAACCCAAATTGAAATTTAGTAAATTTCTAAGTTCAATTTTAACCAAAAGGATAAAGTCAAATGGTTAATTTTAACCCTAAAAAATAGATGTGAGATGGTTTGAAACTAAAAAAACATAGAAAATAGAAGATCTAGCTCAACAAGCATTTAAAAATGCTTTTGTAAATTTCAAGTTTCAATTCTTGATTTTCTCTTTGACTCCAATTTTTCTTTGCCTTGGCTTGATTCTGATGTCAACCTGTAAATAATACAAAGTTAATATAAATAAGATAATCCATGAAATCTCTCATACATTAATGTATTAAAACATAAGTCATAAAAAAAATTCACCACCTTTTTATGAAAAATCATTTACCACCTTTTTATAATGCAAAAGTACCTTATAGCAATGTCTTATTTCATAAATTAAATCCTTCTACCGCTATACCATGGACAGTCAAGATAGCTCGTGCGATGGCACAGTAAGTGGAAAGCACAGCTGGTCAAGACATCTACTGCTACCCCATGGATGGTTCGAGAGGAACCCATGGTAGCAAGGTGGGTAGGGAGGAAGTGGCATGAGCAGTGGTCAGTAGGTTTACCATGATACCATAGATGGTAAGGTAGAAGGCCGTAGGGTGGTGGTAGACATTTCTCAACTACGGAACGAAAAGAGGTTGTCGGGTGAACACCAGACAACCACGGTGGAGAGAGAAAGGGTGGGCAGTAATGCAGTGGACACTGCTCTACCGCGATCAGTACAAAGGAAGACTATGGGGCCACAGGACAAAAGACGTTGTCAGGTGAACACCGCACAACCGCAGTGGAGAGAGATAGGGTGGGCGGTAACATAGTGGACACCGCTCTACTTTGACGAGTACGGAGGAAGACTATAGGACCACGGTAACTACGAATAGGCGGTTAACTGATAGTTAGCACATGAAGTAGGAGAAGTGACCAAACCACCATGGACGGTTAGGAGGGTGACCATGGGACAATGGTGGTGTCAAATAGGTGGTTAACTACTCTACTATAGGCAAGAGACGGTTAGGCCACGGTAATGCGAGAGACTGAGAGGGTGGCGACTGTGAGATCGTGGATGGTCAGAAGGTGGGCCACAATATTGCGGTGGACACCATGGTACCATGAAAAATGAAGGTTGAAGGCACGGGGAAGTGGTGAGAGGCGGTGGAGACAGTAAGAGCAGAAGGAAATGATGGCGCGGTAGCACGGTGAGAGGCCGGATTAACTGCACGAGAGATAGGTGAAATCTACTTCCAACATACTAACCTCTAGAACTGTAAGAAATAGTTCAAGGAATAAAGCTTGCAACAAGGCCTATTCAGATTATGATTTGATCTCTTTAGATTACTTGTTTTCAAGATACATGAATATTAAGCATTTTATCAAAGAAGAATCAAGACTTGTACTCTATGAAAAATTTCTCAAATGTTATAATATACAAAAGCGGAAACGTAGATAAGTGTCTTCTCATGAAATTCAATGATATGCAAAAGGCATTTAACCATAAATAACAACAAAATCTACTGTTAATAGAACAATTAAACACATCTACATGAACAAAAATTTCTACAACAGAGATACAAGTAATATTGTAAAACAAAACCAAATTCAGAACTGCCCTCCTTCTAGTGCCATAATGTAGATGCTAAAATCTACGAGAGAGACTGAAATGATTTCATGTTAGTACAAGCTAGTTTAAATCAGCAAATTTAACATCCCTATGAAATACTTAATCATATTCAGATATGTAACTAATGAGCAGAAAACAAACTATACATAAGCATATGAAAAAAACATGATTAAATCCTTATCTCATAGTGGATTGGTGCCACTTTGCTGTGTAGGAAGAAACCCTTTCCCAACCCTTGATTTGCAATGTTGATGATTATAGATTTGATCAAATCTCCTCCAATAAGATTTGAGCATAACCTAGCTATGAATTGTGAAAATGATGAATGCTTGAGTGGAAATGGGCAAAACTAGCTCTCAATGTGAAGAAAGTAACTTTGCATGAAATTTTGGATGATGTTGAGTAGAGTAAGTTTACTCAACATTATGGATTCTTCAAAATGAGGAGAGAAGCCTCTCATTTATAGATTTGAATTTGGAAGAGAAAGAAAGATTTGGGCAATGTGGGACTATCTTTCAACCAATGGTTGAATGCCACATGTCACCATGTGAATGGTTGATGGTTATGCACATTTTGGTCAAAGTGCCAATAAATACAATTAAGTGGAATTTGAAATTGAGGAAATGACATATGAGAGGGAAAAATGAATGAAATAAATGCCACTTGGCTCAATGCACAAAGACATGTAAGAGGAGTGAATTCAAATTTGAGGGAATATTCCCTTTTTATGCTATGTGAGGGAAAATAGAGATTTAATAAATGAATTAAATCTATTTTCATATGAAAGTTGCATTCTCTAGAAGATTTTAGTGATAGAGATTAACACAATCAATATTTTGATTAATTTAATGAGGGTTTAGATGATTTGACAATTTTGACTTAAATTGATGAATTGATTTAAATCAGAATTGAGAGGAATTGATTAATTAAATTAATTCTTTTGATTTATTTCACTAAGTGGTAAAATGTTAGATTAAATCAAATAAGGTTTAATTTATTTAATTTAAGAAAAGGACTTTAGAAGCTTTAATCAAATAAAATGATTTATTTAATTAAATAAAGACATAAGATTAATTAAATTAAATTGATTAATTTAATCAAGGAGGGAAAGACTTAATCAAATAAATAATGATTTATTAAATTAAGGGACAAGAGATGATGAAAAGCTTGAGAATATGATTTAGGAGGAATGTCATTGGTAATCAGGATCAAGTGTGTCAAACCAAAATGTACATTTTCCATGTCTACACTATCTCCTCCTTTAATTTTTAAATGAGTTAAATTCCTTTTGATGTCCATCACTTTTAATTTTCTAGTTCTTTCATATATTGTTTGCAATGTTTCACATATTTTCTTTGTTGTTTTCAAATCTTGAACATGACACCTTATCCCTAGACTAATTTTCCATAAAATGGTATCTTGTTCATTGATATCCATTTTGTAGACACTGAAAAATGTCCTAAGTCTATGAGCATCATTTTTCCTAGTCATCTTCTTTCAATAATTGAATACTTTTAATTATTCTATTATGTTCGATCATATTCCTTTATTAATTAAATAGTTTTTAAATTATTTAATTGATTCACCTTCTCATTTCTATCTTGATCAATTAAAATTATTTAATTGCGTCACTAATACCCCTTTCTTCAATAATTAAATAAATCATTATTTATTTAATTATTTATCTTTTATCACATGTCTACAGTCAAATAATAATTATTATTTGACCTTTTATTCTTCTATAATTAAATAATTGACGAAATTATTTAATTATGTGTCATTCTTCTCCTTTAAATAATTGATCCTAATCAATTATCCATATTTAATTTATATCTCCTCCTTTAATTAAATTTATGAATTTAATTAAATTTCCTTGTTCATTTCCTCCAAATAAATGATTTAAAATAAATTATTTATTTGCCACTTGTCCTTCTCCTTCATTTTCGAATAAATAATTTAAAATAAATTATTTATTTGCCACTTGTCATCCCCTTCCATTTATTTTGGTCAAAGATCCCCTGTCATTATTTTATGTCATAGTCTGCATGTCCTCCATGTCTATCATAGCCGTCAAGCATCATAGCCTTCGATATCATATATTTTCCATGCATGGCATATTCTGGTTGCATCAATTCTCAACTATAGATTTTGGCATCTTTCTAGACACTCGATCTTGACCATCCATTTCATAACTTCCCTCTCATGAATCCTCATCCATTGATCTTAGAATCTTTCTGGAAGATCAATCTCGTCCGTCCATTCTAATGGTTGTCTATAAAAGAAACCCTTCCCCTCCATTTTCAATTTAACAGTCATTATCTCCAACTTTCTTGCTTACTATTTGCAGGTATTTCCATAACTTCATCAACAAATCCGAGGGCAATATTGGCATAAGAAGAAATAGGAGAGACAAGAGAAAGAATCAACTTCAAAGGGGAGTGTTTTATTTCATTTGCTTTCATTTTGATTGCTCTCTTTGTTTGTATTCTCTTGTTTAGATTGGGATAATAGTTTAGAAGTGTTGGCTATCACTTTATCTAATTCTATTTGATTTTCCCATTCTTACATTGGTGAACCCGACGTGAATCGAATAATATTGCAAAAAATCGTTTGTTTTCTTGTTTGTTTGGTTGTTTTGCAGGTTACAGCCAAGAATTCATACGAAATCCCGTCATCTTCTTTTGAGCATAGAAAAATGGGCGCATAAATCTTTAAAAATGATCATCTGGGTTTTGTAGCCCTCGTTTTCAGCTTTCCGAAACTTCAAACGGTTTAAAATTTCGTTAAGATTTGAGAAAGTTATGGCTATTTTAGTATTTGCTATTTTTTTAGTTTAGCTGTTAAAACCCGCGTTTTCTTTTGCCTATAACATTTTTTTCATGCAGAATCTTGGAAAAATAATTTCTGGGTTTTGAAGGTTTGAGTTTTAGCTTTCCATGGATATAAACCAATTGAAATTTTGTTAAGTTTTGAGAAAGTTATGATTATTTTAATTCGCTGGTGTCATTTTCTTTTGAGTTACTAATCTCTTGTTTTTAGCATGTGGCACAGCTTGGAGGGAGTCTAAAAAAAATTGTTTCTTTAGAAACAAAAATCGAGCTTTTCATTTTTTTAGGCATAATTAATTTTATTTGTTTTCAACAACTACAACAAATTGCATGCACACTCATTGGTTAAAATGAACATGCATTTCATTTCATGGGATTAAAATGAACACAAATTGCATGCACACTCATGGGTTAAAATGAACATGCATTTCATGTCATTGGCTTAAAATGAACTTTGTTTGTTTCACATCAAGTTAAATTTTTAAAATGAACAAAGTGTCTTGTGTGTCCTCCTCACATTATCATTCGGTAATTAAAATTTATAATTGTCTTCAATTTTGTGTTACCCTTTGATGCAATAATCGAATATCCTCTCCCCTTGCGCATTTATGCGATCTTGGGTGTAAGAGAAATGGTTATTGCCTCTAGAACTTGGGCCTTCCTTGGTGGGAAAAAGTACTCACCCCAAGATGACTCAGACCGGCAACGGAGCTTTTTAGCCAAGCTACCCCCGACTGGTATATAAATGTTAATCCTAAGGGAAAACCTAGGATTACGAGTGCGAATGTGTCATACAGACCTAGTACTCCCCAAAACCCTATTGAGCATAACCTCTTCAGGTTGGAGTGCCTCCTAAATAAAGCTTAATCTTGTGCCCCATGTATGGCCACTCGAATAGGGGTCCCGAACTAAAAACCTTTGTGTAGTTGCCAAAATCCTTCTATTTGCTAGCGCAGCAATGGTCGTTGTCAAGGAATCCACATTCTCGCAATTCTTAGTAGAGGTGATCAACCTGCCATGGAAGTTTTATGGGGGTTGGAAGCTTGGTTGGCCTAAGAAGTGAGTGCAATGTAAGGGGGAGTCTGTGCGGCCAAGCTTCTGGATTCACACGCTAAGAATAAGTGCGATTGGGGAAACCCATGTGGAATCTAGTGAATATTGTCCTTGCTTAACCTAGGGTTGTGTTTGTCTTCATTGTGCATGTTTTCAATTTTTCAAAGACAAGATATTGTGTTTTCCAAGTGTTTTTCTATGAAATTGATACAAATAAACACCTTTCACAAATCTGGAAACACACACATTCAACTTGAAACAATTCCAAATTTTGCAGTCTAAAACCCAAGACCAAACTTGTCCAATTTGATATCAAACAACCTCTATCGAAAACCAAAAAAAAAAATTTCTCAACTATTCAATTAGTGACATCTTTAGTTTGCATTCACCCATAGGTTCATCCTTGCATATCATATCCTTAGTAATAGGGTCATTATCATTCCACCATTACTTAATCTTGGTCTTAGGTACATTGGCACTTTGCATCCTTATATCCTTGAAAATTACAAAAAAATAGCATAGTTTCATATCCATTTTGCATTGACACCTTGCATTTTTCATCGAAAGGTCACAAGTTTTGTATGGTCCTCATCCATCATAATCCAAATTCATGACCATGTCTTCACTTTACCTTGATCTTCTTCGTAGTCAAATTGAATATCAATCAATCCTCAATCGCCAATACCAACCACTCACATACCCTTCTTACCAACAATCCATAAGCCTTAGTCCTTCATCCATCTACCCTCACTATCAAGAGTCCCTTAGCACAATCCATGCCATTGACCCACAAAAAATGTCCATTAGTCATCCCTATCCTAACTTTGTCAAGGGAAACCAACCTTCCACTAGTCCATTCCAATCCTCCACATCCTATCATAATCCATCATCCACTAATCCATTCCAATCATCCACATCTTATTCTAATCTATCATCCACTAACCCATTTTCATCCACTCCATCCCAAACTACAATACCATCCAATAAAATCACATTAATTAATACTCTCCAAGGACAACTAGCAAAGGAACTTGTTCAACTCCTAAATGAAAACACACTTAGGAAATCCAATCACATTGTTGATCCTACACCATCCAACCATTTGTCACCATCATGTCCTCCATTGCCTACCAATAATGAAAAACATCTTGCTATTGAAGCTCCATTATTGCCATGTCAAAATCCCGGGTCTATCAAAGAAAATCATATCCTTGTCCAAAATCAAATTCCATTGCCTAAACTTGAAGATACATGTCAAAAAGAAAGTCCAAAGCATGAAATCATAGCTTCACTTTCATATCAAGATCGAAGTAGTCCATCTCATGATCCCATCCTTAAGTCCATCCAAGAAGTCCTTCTAGATAATCATGACATCCAAAATACACCTATCCTTGTTCAAGAGTCCATTCACAACCATGTTCTCCAAGATACACCTATTTTTGACCAAGATCCTACCATTGAACAAGAAATTCAAAATGATCCTCTCATCGACCTTTATACCATCCATGATCAAACATTTGAAGATGATCCCATCCAAACACAAAACACCTCCATTCCCCAAAATGAGACACTTGCCTCCTTTGGACACATAGATAATCAAATCAATGATATGGATAACATCAAAGAAGAGCGTAAAGCAACTACTATTGATCAAGTCAAAGGAAAACACAAAGAAGCTACTATTCAAGTCAAAAAAGAAGATACAAAATCTACGACAAATCAAATTGATATCTCAAATGATCGAGAAGAGACAAGCATGACGAATGATAAATCCAAAACATCCTATCAATTAGGAGCATCCACCTTTCAAAGCATCTTGTACACCAAGTAATAATTTCCACATAAAAATGAGTTAGCATCTTGTTTTCAAAATAAGAAATACCTCATCAAAAAAAATCTATCAGAGCATGCAGTATCAAGAAGAGGACTTCTACATGAGCAAGGAATTATAGAACCAATACAATTTTATGCAAATCCTAAACATCAAGGTCTTGGTTATTCTTCAATTAGAGAATCAAATGATGTTAGTGGTACCTCCTTGATATTGGGGGCAACTTTATCTAATATAAACATCAAAATGGGGGCCATGAGTAGTCCTTTTCATAAGGTTGTTGCCAACACTCCTTCCATCCACACCATAAACATCATTCCAACCAAAAATATTCCATTTGGAACCAACAAAAATTTGATTATTATAAATCCAAAATCAAAATCAAATGTCAAAACCCTAATCAAACAAAAATTTGGACTAATGAAGTTAAAATGGATAAGAACATTCACAAAGAAAATATTTCAAATCAAAAGTAAAAAATTGGAGCCACAAGAAAAGAGGACTCCCCATATAGTAAACCATTTAAAATGGTCATCAAGAAAGGCATAAAAAATGTTGGTTTTTATCTAATCAAAATTCCAAACTCCATCATCCACCATCCAAAAATAAAAATTGCTACATCCAAAACCAAATTTTCCATCCACATAACATCAATCATAATCTTGCTTCTAAAGAAATTTCAAAATCATCCATCTTGGCAAAACCCTTTATCATTTCCCATACTCTATATGATTTGCAACTAATCAGGCCAACACTTTACAGTAGAGGTCACAATTACATCAAATATTTCTTTTGCATGTGGAATTCTACAACCCAATAATCATTATTGAATAGAATGTATCTCTTCTAGATTTATTCACCAAATCAAATACAAAATATCAAAAATATGATCCAAAATAGCTTTTGAAAATAAATAAAACTTATTGTCTCCTTTGTTGAACTTGTTTCAAGTGTTGTTTGATATCAACAATTGTAGTAAGTATGTGTTCAGTTGGTGTTATGGGAAACCTCTTATGGTTGTGGTATTAAGTACTATGTGTATTAATGCAACCTCATGTGGAGATGTATGCTAAGTGTGCTATGATTTTCACACCATCCCGACAAAGATCACATATATCTCATCATTTATTGGATTAAGTATTCTCCTTTCAATGTCCCTGTTTAATTAAATAAATCAATTTAATTAAACAAAGGCTTGATTAAATAAATTCATTTATTTGATCATTTCCTCTCAATTATTGTCAATCAATTACAAATAATCTAAAACATCCATAATTCTTCATCAAATCCTTGATTCCTCATGCAAGACATAAATCAATTACAATTTTCCCTCATCATCAAAAATGGAATATTCCTCTTTTGAATTCAGGCCAATCCAACAACATTAAAATACAACCTTGAAAGTGTCAACATGTCATTTCTCAAGTTTGAAATGTATTTATTGGCACATTGCCAAAACTTGATCCAATCACTGGACAAGTGGCACAATGCCATTGGAATCTTTTGTCCCACATTGCTATCTCTTCCAAGATTTGAATCTATAAATTGGAGACTCTTCTCCTCAATCTTCATCCACAACTCATATGCAAAGTTACTCTCTTCAAAGATTTTGCTCATTGCTTCCAATCCATCAATTTTCATAGTATTATGCTCAAAAGATTTGACCATTGTGCACATAGGAATTATTGCAACATATCATTGGCACGAATTCCCCCATGGGATCATCATGTTGTTTACTTAAATAGGATTAATCTTCATCTATTATAGTTGCTTTGCTTAACAAATGGATTTCATATCCCTCATTTGTACCAATGTTTGTCATCTTTGTGCAAGGTTTAAATTTTGGCACTGGCTTACATTTGACAGTTTTTCTTTCAAAAGCGGTCACATGTTCATATACAAGAAACTAAGTATTGCACTACAGATCATACGTCTGTATTGCACCGCAGTGCATCACTTATTTACAATATGCACCGTAACTGGCGCTTCACAGCTTCCAAACTCCACCACGTGTAAAACTCCACCACACCTATGGTCTCTGTTTCTGTAGAGCACTACATATAGTTGACCGTGTGGTGCTGTATAGCATAGCCTGTGTTTCTAAGCAGCACCGCACTTGCTAAACTCTACCGCGGGATCAGTCTGGTTTTTAAAATTTGAATAAATTTTTAAAAAAAAATTTAGCATTAACCTGGTTTGCTGTATTTCTTTTTTTGCTCTTTGTTTTTCTGTTATTTTGCAGGATGGAAGCAAAAGGAGAAGTTCACCATGATGTTATCTTCACAAACCCAAAGTGTTTCTAAACACAAAAAGTGTTCTTTAACACTTCTTGAGAAAATTTGTTAAAATCTTTGGCCTTAGGAAAACTAATTTTACTTTGGGCATTAAAAAATGTTCAAATTTTCTTTAATATCATGTTCATTTTGTGCAAAGTGTTTCTAAACACTTAAGTGTTCTTCAACACTTTTTAAGGAACTTATTAAAATATTTGACCTTAGAATACTAAATTTTCATTGGGATCTAAAAAGAACAAACAAACTTTGTTTTTTAAAAGTTGCCAAGGGGCTAAAAAGAATTTTAGGCAAATACACTAGAGTTGGTTTGAAAGGTAATAATTGAACAAGGCAATTTCACACTTCATTTGGTGCTTTTAAAAAGAATTCATCATTGCTTTGAAGGTTAAAATGAACAAGTGTCTTTTATGTTTTGCAAACTTTTTTACAAATTAACATCATTAAAATGCGTATGCTCTTCTCTCACGCTTTTTAGGGATCATGAGAATCAAAAGCATTTTTGTGATATTAACTTGTCAAAAAGATTGCCTCCATAGTTCAATTTGGGCACATAAAATTGAACAAAGCATGTGAGTGTGAGCATAACATATTGTGGAGGTTTTCCCCTTTTCTTTTCAATAAAGGTTGTGTAAATGATGGGATATGTTGGCTCACTTTTGTTTATGTTAGAGGGCCTGCCTTGTGGGAAGAAGTAATCACCCAAGAGAACGACTCAATCGGGAAGACGTTAAAGCCAAGTGACTTCCACCTAGGATATAAGTGTGGATATTGGAACAAAGGCCAATATCATGAGGATTATTCCGACGAGATGGACAGCAATGGACTCTTGCCGATGTTGGATAATCCCCTATGAACGGAATGCCCGAATTAGAACCCCTTGTTTAGAAAAAGGCCAAAATCTTGTCTATCTTGTTGGTGCAAAAGGTTATGTCCTTTGAAGCTGCCCCACATAACATGCGGTCTTGTTGTGGAAATGGAAGGTATGCCATGGGAGATTCATGGGTACTAATGTTTGGCTGACCCGAATAAGTGTGTGTCATGGAGGGGAGCCAGTGTGGTCAAGCATTTAGCCATTCGCACAAGATATGCGTAGCTGGATTTATCCAAGTGGGAACCCAAAAAGGTATTGCCTCATCAACCTAGGAGTGTAAAAGTGCTTGGAAAGAACACATTGCTTGATCTTGCAACTTTGAAAAATGAACATACACAAAAACCTTGAAATTTCAAACACCTAGTGGGAAACAAATACCTATTGACGAACTTGCCCACTCTTGCTTTCCCTAGGAATCACATTCCTAGAGGTTTCTAAGTGTACAAGTTCTACCATCATTTGTTTCCAATAAGGATAAACATAAGGAAACTTTTGCCCTATTTTGCTCAATTTCCACACAAAGGACCTTGTGGGATGAGAAAGAGAATGGGACACTAGACATATAGTTTGAAAACCTAAGCAAGCAAGTGTCTTGGATAAAAATAACCTCATTTAACCAAGATAAAGAGACAAATTGAATTACACATGTGTTATTTCCAATGATTTCCCGCCGCAAAATTAAAATCCCAAAGCCAAAGTTCAAAAAAGCGAGTCTAAAAATTTGTGAGCAACGCCTTGAGATGCTCCTTGAAGTAAGTGAGAGACTTGTATACAATTTCTACAAAAATTCCTCAAGGAACAATCCCGCATTGTATGCATTTTATTGCCAACAAAATTCCAAACTTTTTCAAAGGTTTGCATTTCTCCCATAGGAAGTCTAGTGTGTTCTTCAATACCGAGGTTTTGTAGAACGAGTGACATCTAGGTTAAGGTTCAAGATCAAATTTATCATTCCCATTCATTCCTCCATCAAATCAAGTCTCATTTCATCATCAAACCTTTTGAGAACTCTGGAATCAATCATCACGCTAAACTTAAAGGGCTAAATCAACATCACCATATCTTGGCTTAAACACACTTAGCCAACATAGTCTTAAACCATTGGACAAATTTTCTTTGAGATAACACAACTTCTTAAAGTCTATTAGTTCTCATACACATTGGCATAACACACTTTGTCAATTCATCCATTTGTGCAAGTTCCCTTAGGATAACACAACTTCACGACAACCTTGTTTGACTTAACGCATCTAGTCAAATTATCACAATCAATCAAATCAAAAGCCCTTACAAAGTTTAGCACATACCTTTAAAAAAAGGTTCTTCAAAAAAAAATTTCACTCATCCCATCCATTTAATCCATCACCATTATCACCATCTTTGATCTTTTAGCTTCCCTAGTTCTTCTCTTTTGGACCTAAAGGATTACGATCGAACAAATCCCTATTTTTTATGGTCCAAACAAGATCTCAATACAAGAAGGACATGGAGAATATCAAATAAATATCAGCTTCTATGGACATGAGTCATTTAAACACCAAAGTGAACCTAGTGAGATCAAGCAATCCCCCAAGCAACTCTCCCTTATCATCACAAAATCCTCAAGAGGAGAGTCATCAAGAGGATAGCACAAATGAAGACATGGGGATGACACCAAATGAAATCATGGAAATGGTTCAAAATTCAGAGAACCACAAAATTGTTAGTGCTATGTTCAAATACCTAAATACGATAGCAAGAGGAGGGTTCATGCCCCCTCCCGACCTTAACACAAGCACTAGTACAGATGCATCCCCATTGTCCAACATCAACTAAGAAGTACCTTGCACCACATCAATCATCACACCAACCTCCCCGAATGTGAACAAGGGGAGTGCCATGTTCTAGGAATTGCAAAAACATAGCCTTGTGGCTAATAAAGAAGCAATCATCACCCCCACACCGGCTACATCTATTCCAGAAAACCCATCTCACCCATACGTCCCACTCACATTTCATAATCCTACTGGTTCATCCTCATTTCATGCCTCACCAGCCTATCAATTGAACATACCAACTGCCCCACCGCATGAGGAAGGTGGCTTGTTTGGAACGACGGAAGCTATCAATCCTTTCTCTTTCCAAAGTGGTGCATCATCCCTTCCCCCACTTCCTTTCGCATCCACATCACCTCTTGGAATAGGTCTTCCACCTTTACCCATCAAAAATTTTTCCAATCCAAGCAATCCGACCACCACTTTCAACCCGCTTCTTTTTCCCATATCCTCACAACAAATCACAACTATTCTTGTCACCACGATTAATGCATCTATTGGTCCTCAAGTCTCCCAAAGCATGCCTCCTCAAGGACCAATCATCTCAAACACCCCTCCGAAAACCCAAATCAAAATCACTACCATAATCCCTCCACCTACCATGATAGTTGGCATGATTCCTGCTCCACCACCAATCCCACTGAAAGCCAACACAACAAATTCATTCACCACTCTAATCCAAACCCTCCAAAAGGCCAACCAACAAAGAGTACTCCAGCAAAAGCAGCAAGCCCAAGCACAAGCTCAAGCCCAAGTGTAAGCTCAAGCCCAAGCCCAAGCGTAAGCTCAAGCCCAAGCTCAAGCCCAAGCACAAGCTCAAGCTCAATCCCAACAACAGGTACAAGCTCAATACCAAGCGCAATTGCAAGTGATCCACCTACAAGCCTACCAACAAGCCTTGAAAGACTTTCAGGCATAGTACCAAGCTAAACAATAAGCTTTATTGGCACAATAGCAGCTCGACCAACAACAAGCATTGTTGGTGCAACAACAACTAGACCAACAACAAGCGTTACTAGCTCAACAACAGATTGACCAACAACAAGCTTCATGGAAACAACAACAGATGGACCAACAACAAGTGCTATTGGAACAACAATAGAAAAATCAACAATAGGCATTGTTGGAACAAATGCAGGCTTACCAACAAGCCTTAAATACATAGCCAAGCTTGCAAAAAATGCCCACTAGTACTCCTCCCACCACACGCACTCCCCAAATGCCTTATAACTCATTCATCCCACCCCCGATCCAAGCAAAGATGTCGCAGCACAAATCAAACTACTTTCGCAGCAGGTGTTGGACTTGCAAGTAGGAAAAACCACACAGACACTAGGCAACTTGTGCCCTTAGCTCAATTGTTTTTCTCCACAAGACTTGAATTTATTTATGATCTTTCATGAATTTTTTTATAAACAATGGAAGTTCCTCTATGAAATGATCAACAACACCCATGTGGTAAATCCATGAAAATGAAGAAACTACCCAAAATTTAATCTTAAACCAAATAATTCAAATAAAATAATAGTAGAAATAATATCACTAGTGATAAATACATTCCCTTATAGTTTTGATGAATGAAAATAAACAATAATGAAGATTATACACATAGAAAAAAAACACTATATTAATTTTTTAGAATATCTACCAAATACATAAGAAACATTAATACATCATTTCATAAAATAGAAGAACATTAAGGAAAAACTTAAAAAAAATCATAATAATAGACTGATTACAATGTAGTATTGGATGCTTTCTAATTGATAAAGTAAAACATACTAAAATAATAGAATCTATGGCACTGAATGACAAGTAAAGTAAATGATGCACATGATAGTGAATTGCATGCAAACTAGAGAGTTCATATAAGTTACCAACATAATCTCCTTTGATATGGAAATGATTTACAATACAATTTTGGAGAATCTAAAACTAAATCTTTGTAATAGCCTTAGTTAAAATATTTGCAAGTTGTTCTTCAGTCCTAATATACCCAACTCCTACTACCTTCTTTTGTGCTAAATATCTAATACAATGGTACTTAAGATCAAATTATTTGGTTCTACTATGATTCACTAGAATTTTGGCCAATTTGATTATTCTCATATTATTAAAAAATAATATTGTGCATGCAATATGTTTCTCTCCAATTTCTTCAAGAGCTTTCTTAAGTAATAATGTTTGAGTTCTTGTAAAAGTGACTACAACATATTATGCTTCTATTAGGGAAAGGGAGAATAAGTTTCACTTCTTTGAGATCCATGCAATAAATCCAAAACCAAAGGATAAACAATTACAATTGTATGATTTTCATCATCTATACTACCACGTCAATCGGAATCACTAAAGCCAACTAGTTGAAACTCTTTAGAATGTAGTAATGAGTACAAAAAATCAGATTTCTAAATTCATCTTTCATATTAGAATTGATAATTATATATAAAAAAGTCATCAACATATAAATTAAAAAAAATATCATTATTTTGTTATTGTAGGTTGACTTTTGCTTCTAGTAAAGCCATTCTATTGAAAATAACCATAAGTACTAGCATACAAAGTTCCTGTTCCTTGTTTGAGGCTATTAAGGCCTTCTTCAGCTTATAAACTTGATATTATTTTCCTTGAGCCTAAAAATATTGTGGTTGTTCTATGTATATTTACTAATCATTTGATTGATTATTTGCATCAACAAATGAAAAATGACTTTTTAAAACCCTAATTCTAGAAGTTTCCAAAAGGTTTGGCTAGGATTTAAGTTGTGGTATGACATTCACAAAATTGTAATTTTTTTTGCACTACAAAATAAAATCATTGGATGGTTGAGTTTTTGTGGATGTAGCCCATATTGGGTGAACCACGTTAAATTTATGTGTTGATCAATTTTGTGTTATTTAATCTACACATAATTGTTAATGTTTATTGCTCTGATCTACTTGAATCCTAAAAAGTTCCCATTCAGAAAGGTACTTTTCACATCCATGTGATGAACACTCAATTTATTTTGGCTTGCTAAGGAAATCAAAATTCAAATAGTCTTTTTCATTCTATGGGAAAATTCCCCTTGATAATTAATCTCATACCTCTATATGTAGCCTTTACCAACTAATCTTGAATTGTGTCTCTCAACACTCCCATTACTATTGTACTTAGTCTTGTAGACCCATTTCATACAAATATTTCTTTTGTCATGTGGAAGCTCTATAAGCTCCCAATAATCATTAATATGAATAGAATGTATCTCTTCTTAGATTTATTTCACCTAAACCTCATTAATACATAAATATTCAAAAATATGATGGTTCAAAATTAGCTTTTGAAAATAAATAAAACTTATTGTCTCATATCTTTGTTGAACTATGATTTCATTAGTGTTGTCTTTGATATCAACATCTATTGTAGTAAGTATGTGTTGTAGTGTGGTGTTGATGGGATTTCAACCTCTAGTATGGTTGTGGTATTAAGTGTACTATTTGTGTATTAAGTGTCAACCTCTAGTGTGGATCTATGATATTTTTTTTATACTGCTAAGTGTAGACATGGAAAATGTACAAATTCATTTTGGCACACCTGATCCCGATTACTAACAATGTTTCCTCTCAGATCAAATTCTCAACATTTCATCACATTCTATATCTAAATTTGATAAATCATCATTTATTGGATTAAGTATTCTCCTTTCAATGATTAAATTAATCAATTAAACTTAATCAACCATTGCATCCCTGTTTAATTAAATAAATCATTTTATTTAATTAAATTCTCTAAAGTCCTCATATTAAATTAAATAAATTAAACCTTATTTGATTTAATCTAACATATTCCTCCTTGATTAAATAAATCAAATCATTTATTTGATAAATCATTTCCTCTCAATTATTGACTTCAATCAATTCACAAACCTAAGTCTAAATTGTCGCATCACCTAATTCTTCATTAAGTTAATCAAATCCTTGATTAAATTAATCTCAATCTCTAAATTCCTCTAGAGAATGCAAGTTTCACAATAAATCAATTACTTTGATTTATTAATTCTCCTATTTTCCCTCACAGAGCATCAAAAAGGGAATATTCCTCTTTTGAATTCAAAAAGGCCAAGTGGGCTTGGTCCTTCCAACAAGGCATTAAAAGCCTCTTACATGTCCTTGACCTTGAGCCAAGTGACATTAACTTCATTCCTTTTCCCTCTTCAACACGTCATTTCTAAAGTTTGAAATGGCACCTAATTCCATTTATTGGCACATTGGCCAAAACTTGCACATTCCTCATCCAATCACATGTGGACAAGTGGCACAATGCCATTGGACTATCTTTTGTCCCACATTGCTTATTTCCACTATATCTTCCAAGATTTTAATCTATAAATTGGAGACTCTTCTCCTCAATCTTCATCCACAACTCATATGCAAAGTTACTCTCTTCAAGTGAGAACTAATTTTTCTCATTGCTTCCAATCATGCATCAATTTTCATAGCTCATAAAAAGATTATGCTCAAGTCTCTTTGGAGATTTGACCATTGATTCAATCAACCCACATTTGCACATAGGAATTGGGAAAGGGCCAATTGCAACATATCATTGGCACCAATTCCCCCATGGGATCATCATGTTGTTTACTTAATTAGGATTAATCTTCATCTATTATAGTTGTTCTTCCTTTGTTCCTATTTTAAGTTTATTAACATATGGATTTCATGGGGAATCCCTCATTGTTTGCTTGCATTTAAATCTAACACTAACAATGTTTGTCATCTTTGTGCATTTGCAGGTTTAGGGGTTCACATTTTGGCACTAGAAGAAGGGCAGGCTCACATTTGACATGTTTTTCTTTCAAAATTCTGCGGTTTTTTCACGTTTTCTGTTCATATACAAGAAACTACACTGCGGACCAGACATGCAGCGCTGTATTGCACCACGAACTCATACGCGGCGCTGTATTGCATCGTGGACTCATACACAGCACTATATTGCACCACACCTCCCGAAGCCCACGACACCATATAGCACCGTAACTGCCTCCCGCGCTTCAAATTTGAGAATTTGCTGAACACCGCCGCTTCCAAACTCCACCATGTGTAAAACTCTGCCACACCCGTGGTCTCTATTTCTGTAGAGTACTACATATAGTCGACCGCGTGGTGCTGTATAGCATAGCCTGTGTTGCTAAGCAGCACCACACCCATTAAGCAGCACCGCACTTTCTAAACTCTACCGCGGGATCAGTCTGGTTTTTAAAATTTCAATAAATTTTTTTTAGCATTAACCTGGTTTGCTGTATTTCTTTTTTTGCTCTCTGTTTTTCTGTTACTTTGTAGGATGGAAGCAAAAGGAGAAGTTCACCATGATGTTATCTTCACAAACCCAAAGTGTTTCTAAACACAAAAAGTGTTCTTTAACACTTCTTGAGAAAATTTGTTAAAATCTTTGGCCTTAGGAAAACTAATCTTACTTTGGGCTTTAAAAAATGTTCAAATTTTCTTTTATATCATGTTCATTTTGTGCAAAGTGTTTCTAAACACTTAAGTGTTCTTCAACACTTTTTAAGGAACTTGTTAAAATATTTGACCTTAGAATACTAAATTTTCATTGGGATCTAAAAAGAACAAACAAACTTTGTTTTTTAAAAGTTGCCAAGGGGATAAAAAGAATTTTAGGCAAATACACTAGAGTTGGTTTGAAAGGTAATAATTGAACAAGGCAATTTCACACTTCATTTGGTGCTTTTAAAAAGAATTCATCATTGCTTTGAAGGTTAAAATGAACAAGTGTCTTTTATGTTTTGCAAACTTTTTTACAAATTAATATCATTAAAATGCGTATGCGTTTCTCTCGCGCTTTTTAGGGATCATGAGAATCAAAAGCATTTTTGTGATATTAACTTGTCAAAAAGATTGCCTCCACAGTTCGATTTGGGCACATAAAATTGAACAAAGCATGCGAGTGTGAGCATAACATATTGTGGAGGTTTTCCCCTTTGCTTTTCAATAAAGGTTGTGTAAACGATGGGATATGTTGGCTCGCTTTTGTTTATCTTAGAGGGCCTGCCTTGTGGGAAGAAGTAATCACCCAAGGGAACGATTCAATCGGGAAGACGCTAAAGCCAAGTGGCTTCCACCTGGGATATAAGTGTGGATATTGGAACAAAGGCCAATATCATGAGGATTATTCCGACGAGATGGACAGCAATGGACTCTCGCCGATGTTGGATAATCCCCTACGAACGGAATGCCCGAATTAGAACCCCTTGTTTAGAAAAAAGGCCAAAATCTTGTCTATCTTGTTGGTGCAAAAGGTTATGTCCTTTGAAGCTGCCCCACATAACATGCGGTCTTGTTGTGGAAATGGAAGGTATGCCATGGGAGATTCATGGGTACTAATGTTTGGCTGACCCGAATAAGTGAGTGCCATGGAGGGGAGCCAATGTGGTCAAGCATTTAGCCATTCGCACAAGATATGCGTAGCTGGATTTATCCAAGTGGGAACCTAACAAGGTATTTCCTCATCAACCTAGGAGTGTAAAAGTGCTTGGAAAGAACACATTGCTTGATCTTAAAAACATTTGAAAAATGAACATACACAAAAACCTTGTGGGAAACAAATACCTATTGACGAACTTTCCCACTCTTGCTTTCCCTAGGAATAACATTCCTAGAGGTTTCTAAGTCTACAAGTTCTACCATCATTTGTTTCCAATAAGGATAAACATAAGGAAACTTTTGCCCTATTTTGCTCGATTTCCACACAAAGGACCTTGTGGGATGAGAAAGAGAATGGGACACTAGACATATAGTTTGAAAACCTAAGCAAGCAAGTGTCTTGGATAAAAATAATCTCATTTAACCAAGATAAAGAGACAAATTGAATTACACGTGTTATTTCCAATGATTTTCCGCAAAATTAAAATCCCAAAGCCAAAGTTCAAAAAAGCGAGTCTAAAAATCCGTGAGCAACGCCTTGAGATGCTCCTTGAAGTAAGGGAGAGACTTGTATACAATTTCTACAAAAATGCCTCAAGGAACAATCCCGCATTGTATGCATTTTATTGCCAACAAAATCCCAAACTTTTTCAAAGGTTTGCATTTCTCCCATAGGAAGTCTAGTGTGTTCTTCAATACAGAGGTTTTGTAGAAAGAGTCACATCTAGGTTAAGGTTCAAGATCAAAGTTATCATTCCCATTCATTCCTCCATCAAATCAAGTCTCATTTCATCATCAAACCTTTTGAGAACTCCGGAATCAATCATCATGCTAAACTTAGAGGGCTAAATCAACATCACCATATCTTGGCTTAAACACACTTAGCCAACATAGTCTTAAACCATTGGACAAATTTTTTTTGAGATAACACAACTTCTTAAAGTCTATTAGTTCTCATACACATTGGCATAACACACTTTGTCAATTCATCCATTTGTGCAAGTTCCCTTAGGATAACACAACTTCCTAGGGAAAACAACTTCACAACAACCTTTTTTGACTTAACGCATCTAGTCAAATTATCACAATCAATCAAATCAAAAACCCTTACAAAGTTTAGCACATACCTTCAAAAAAAGGTTCTTCAAAAAAGTTTTTCACTCATCCCATCCATTTAATCCATCACCATTATCCCCATCTTTGATCTTTTAGCTTCCCTAGTTCTTCTCTTTTGGACCTAAAGGATTACGATCGAACAAATCCCTATTTTTTATGGTCCAAACAAGATCTCAATACAAGAAGGACATGGAGAATATCAAAGAAATATCAGCTTCTATGGACATGAGTCATTTAAACACCAAAGTGAACCTAGTGAGATCAAGCAATCCCCCAAGCAACTCTCCCTTATCATCACAAAATCCTCAAGAGGGGAGTCATCAAGAGGATAGCACAAATGAAGACATGGGGATGACACCAAATGAAATCATGGAAATGGTTCAAAATTCAGAGAACCACAAAATTGTTAGTGCTATGTTCAAATACCTAAATATGATAGCAAGAGGAGGGTTCATGCCCCCTCCCGACCTTAACACAAGCACTAGTACAGATGCATCCCCATTGTCCAACATCAACTAAGAAGTACCTTGCACCACATCAGTCATCACACCAACCTCCCCGAATGTGAACAAGGGGAGTGCCATGTTCCAAGAATTGCAAAAACACCGCCTTGTGGCTAATAAAGAAGCAATCATCACCCCCACACCGGCTACATCTATTCCAGAAAACCCATCTCACCCATACGTCCCACTCACATTTCATAATCCTACTGGTTCATCCTCATTTCATGCCTCACCAGCCTATCAATTGAACATACCAACTACCCCACCGCATGAGGAAGGTGGCTTGTTTGGAATGACAGAAGCTATCAATCCTTTCTCTTTCCAAAGTGGTGCATCATCCCTTCCCCCACTTCCTTTCGCATCCACATCACCTCTTGGAATAGGTCTTCCACCTTTACCCATCAAAATTTTTTCCAATCCAAGCAATCCGACCACCACTTTCAACCCGCTTCTTTTTCCCATATCCTCACAACAAATCACAACTATTCTTGTCACCAGGATTAATGCATCTATTGGTCCTCAAGTCTCCCAAAGCATGCCTCCTCAAGGACCAATCATCTCAAACACCCCTCCGAAAACCCAAATCACAATCACTACCACAATCCCTCCACCTGCCACGACAGTTGGCATGATTCCTGCTCCACCACCAATCCCACTGAAATCCAACACAACAAATTCATTCACCACTCTAATCCAAACCCTCCAAAAGGCCAACCAACAAAGAGTACTCCAGTAAAAGCAGCAAGCCCAAGCACAAGCTCAAGCCCAAGCCCGAGCGTAAGCTCAAGCCCAAGCTCAAGCCCAAGCACAAGCTCAAGATCAATCCCAACAACAGGTACAAGCTCAATACCAAGCGCAATTGCAAGTGATCCACCTACAAGCCTACCAACAAGCCTTGCAAGATTTTTAGGCATAGCACCAAGCTAAACAATAAGCTTTATTGGCACAATAGTAGCTCGACCAACAACAAGCATTGTTGGCGCAACAACAACTAGACCAACAACAAACGTTACTAGCTCAACAACAGATTGACCAACAATAGGCTTCATGGGAACAACAACAGATGGACCAACAACAAGTGCTATTGGAACAACAACAGCAAAATCAACAATAGGCATTGTTGGCACAAATGCAAGCTTACCAACAAGCCTTAAATGCATAGCCAAGCTTGCAAAAAATGCCCACTAGTACTCCTCCCACCACACGCACTCCCCAAATGCCTTATAACTTATTCATCCCACCCCCGATCCAAGCAAAGATGTCACAACACAAATCAAACTACTTTCGCAGCAGGTGTTGGACTTGCAAGCAGGAAAAACCACATGGACACTAGGCAACTTGTGCCCTTATCCATTCAATAGAAGTCTCAACATGGTACCATTCCCAAAGGGATTCAAGATCCCAAAATTTGATAAATACAATGGAATAGGCAACCCTAAAAACCACGTTAGGGAATTTCAAGTGCACTACATGGAAGTCACATATGATGAGACATATCTAATGTGGCTCTTCCCCCGTAGTCTGACTGGTCCAGCTATGGAATGGTTTTCTCACCTACCCATGGGCATTAAAACATTCGAGGAAATAGTCGAGGCTTTCCTTAAAAATTACACTTTTAATATGGGTGCAGATGTTAGTTTAGAAGAACTTTTTGCACTTAAAAATGAAAAAGGAGAGTTATTCACATCCTTCTTGCAAAGATGGTGATCCAAGGCCAATGAGAGCAAGTGGACTATGCCAGAAGAACAACAAGTTTGTACCATCATAGCCAACCTTGATAAAAAATTAGTGTTTTACTTGAAAATGCAGTGCATCACATCATACAATCAACTAATTCCAAAGGCACTCAACATTGAAAGAGCCCTTACGGCACAAGAAGGCACACCAACATTCACTCCATCATAGGATAACCACCCATCTAACAACTAAAATGATAAACCTTGAACATGGTCGAGGAATAAAAATATCACAAACGACGGCATGGTCGATGCTAAGGTAGTCATCAGTGCTCCTAAGCAAAATACCCAAAACCATCATCAACCGCAAAATCATAATCACAACAATGTGCAGACTAATGCGATAGTAGCACAGTCACAACCACCTTCCAATAGTCAAGTCAACAATGTGGGTAATCAAGGAGGACCACCTCCCCGCAACAAGTTTCCCCCCAAGAGGAAGTTCACAGCCCTTGGTGAATCGATTGAGTCAATAATGAAGAAGTTGGTCAAAGAGAATCTAATCAAGATCTCTAACTCGGAACAATACATGGAGCCCATGACCAAACCGCTGTGGTACAATGAGAATCTCCTTTGTGACTTTCACAAAGTCAAAGGACACACCACCGCCAACTACATGAGACTCAAAAATATCATCCAAGACCTCATCGAGGATAAGGTCATCAACATCGAGTAGCTAGCCAGAAACCAAGACCTGAAAATCTACACGAATCCGATGTTGAATCATAACCAAGGGAACAATCAGGGAAATAACCAAGGGATTAATAAGGGTAAACAAAAGTATGCTAGTGCTAATCTAGTATATGAGGAGATAGTCGGATGTGTCAACGAGATGGTCACCATCATAAATATTAAGGGATCCAACAACAACTATGGAGTCACCACACGAGGCATAAAGGTTACCATTACTGGGGCACCTGCTAAGACCCCCATTACCAACACACAGGCCATCCCCTATGATTACAATGTAATTGACTAGCTGAAAAAAACACCAGCACAAATCTCCATCATGGAATTACTAAAAATCTCCGTCGCCCATAGACAGATCCTGGATGAAGCACTAGTTGCATCTATTGTTGTTGCCACCCTTGACATAGAGCAATTTCAGGCTATGGTGGGTAACATTTTTACCCCAAATCTCATCACATTTTCAGACCAAGATTTCCCCCCGCAACCATCTCATAACCGCGCACTCCACCTCCAAGTCCTAATCCATAAAAAGAAAGTCAAATGAGCCCTGGTAGATGGTGGTGCAGGTCTCCTTCAGGGGTAGAGACTTGATACACTCCTGATCCAAAAGCTTATGTGACAATATAGGGCCCTAACCAATTAGGTTCAAACTTACTTGGCTTTTCTCATTTAGCTTGATTCTTGGGGTTCTCCATTAAGACCAAGGCACCAATTTCAAAGTGTTGATTTAGAACTTTCTCATTATAGCTATGATGAAGATGATTCTATATGCTTGCAAATTAACTAGTGCCTTATGTCTTTGTTCATCTAGTAATTTTAGTTCCTTCAATCTGGATACATAGTATTCTTCATCGTCAATATGACCTTTCAAGGATACCCTCAAAGAAGGAATTTCAACCTCAATAGTTAATATAACTTCAAATCCAAATACAAGGGAATATGGAGTGGCACCAGTGGGAGTACGTATGCTTGTGCTGTAAGCCCATAAGGCAGGATTAAGCTGTAGGTGCTAGTCATGACCAACATCATTGACAATCTTTTTTAGGATTCTGATACTAGTTTTATTCGATGCCTCGGCTTGGCCATTAGCTTGTGGGTATTATGGAGTGGAAAAATGATGTTGGATATGGAGTTCTTCACATAGATGGTAGAATTCTTGGTTTTTGAATGGACAAACATTGTTTGTGATAATGGATTGAGGTACACCATACCAAAAAATGATATAGTTTAAGATAAACTTAGATATTTGTGTGTCGGTGATGTATGTCATGGGAATAGCTTCAATCCATTTGGTGAAGTATTCAGTGGTGGTTATGATGAAATTATGGCCATTGGATGATGGAGGGTGTATCTTACCTATGAGGTCAAGTCCCCATTAGGAAAAGGGCCATGGTGAAGTAATCAAATGAATCTCCAGTGTTGGCACACATATCAAATCTCTATGTATCTGACACTATCGACATTTATTGACAAAGATATATGATTCCTTTTCCATTGTAGGCCAATAATAACCTAATCTCATAATATTATGGGTTAAAGTAGGACCGCTAGAATGGGATCCATATATACCCTCGTGTACTGCTCACAAGGTTGCTTGTGCTTCCTCCACATTGAGACATCTCATTAGGGTGTTATCTAAGGTATGTCTATATAGGGTATCTCTGATGATGGTGTATTTAGCTAACTTACGGATAAAGGTTCTACGTTGGTTTTTTGGCAGGTCTAAAGGTAAGATCTGGTAATTTAGGTAGTCGTATATGCCCTTGTACCAAGGGGAAGTAGGACCAACAATCATACATACCATCATAGAATAAGGGACATTCTAGGCAGGGACCAATAGTTTTTCAACTAAAAACTCAAATTTAGGCACATTGCTAGGAATATCCAATAAGGAACCCACGATTTCCATAGCATTTGCTGCCCTATTTTGAATACATGGTATTTTTTGAAAGGTGATGTCATCAAGTACTTCTTGAAACTATAGGCCATGCGCTTGTAGGGGGCAAGTTTCTCATCTTTAGTTTCATAATCATCACTTACTTGTCAGACTACTAGCTACGAATCCCCATAAACATGTAGACTCTTAATCTTCCATTGGGCTACCATTCTTAGTCCTGTCACTAAGGCTTCATACTCTACTATGTTGTTGGTTCAAGGGAAAGCAATTCTAAATGATTTATGAATAGTATCTCCTTGAGGTGTAATAAATAGTATGCCTGCTCCTAAAGTATGATTAGTATGTGACCCATCAAAGTATAATCTCCATTTGGTTCTAGTGTCAACTTTGAAGATAAATTCATCAGGAAAATCTACCACTCAAGGATGGTCTGCCTTCATGGGTGCATCCGCTAACTAATCTGCAATTACTTGTCCTTTTATAGCTTTTCTCTCCACATATTGGGTGTCATATTCACTAAGTATCATCAGCCATTTAGCCAATCAACTTGTTAATGCTTCTTTACTTAGGAGATATTTTAGGGGATCAATATTTGCAACCAACATCGTTTGGTGGTTTAGCATATAGTGCCAAATTGTTTGAGTAGAAAAGACTATTGCAAGATAGACACGTTCTATGTTACTATAATTTAATTCATATCCCACCAAGGGATGACTGATGTAGTACACTTCCCTTTCATGACCTTGATCATCATTTTTTGTGAGAAGGGCTCCTAATGTTGAATGAGTTACTAAAATGTATAGTAACAAAGGTCTTCCATCTGTAGGTGGCATTAACACTGGTGGAGTAAGCAAATAACCTTTGATCTATTGAAAAGCTTCCTCACATTTAGGTGTCCATATAAATGGTACTCCTTTCTTGAGAAAATGTTTAAATGGGTGTATTTTGTCTGCTAGTTGTGTTATGAAATGCCTGATAGACTGTAATCTTCCCTGTAGTGTTTTTAATTGACCAATATTGACTGGAGGAAGCATTTCTATGATAGCTTTTACCTTCATTGGATCTACTTCAATGCCTCTTCTAGAAATGATATATCCTAGAATTTTCCCTGATTTCACTCCAAAGACACATTTCTTTGGATTTAGTCTGAGGTTGTAATTTTCTAGCCTTTGGAATATCTTGTCTAGAACCTTCAAATGATCTGCACTTGTTATTGATTTAGCTATAATATCATCGACATAATCTTCCATGAGAGTATGTACAAAGTCATTGAAAATAGTCATCATTGCACATTGATACGTAGCTCCTGCATTCTTAAGCCCAAAAGGCATAACATTCCCGTAGTATGTTCCCCATGGAAATGTGAAAGTTGTCTTGTATTGGTCTTCAGCTACGATTTTTATTTGGTTATACCCAGAGAAACCATCCATGATGGATAGCATCTTGTATCCTACTGTAAGGTCCACTATCAGGTCAATGTTCAACAAAGGGAAGTCATCCTTAGGACACGCCTTGTTGATGTCTCTAAATTCTGTACAAATGTCGATGCCCTCAGTTGGTTTAGTCACTAGCACAAGATTTGAAATCCAGTTTGCATAGTATATGGATCTTATGAATCTGACATCCAATAGTTTCTTAAGTTTTTCTTTGACAATTAGAGCAATTTGTGGATGCATCTTCCTTAACTTTTGTTTGACAGTCTTAATACTTGGTTGTAATGGTACATGGTGTAATATAAGGTATGGATCTAGCCCGGGCATGTCTTCATGTATGACTATGCAAAGTTCATCTATCTCTTTGTGAAGAAGTCTCAAAACTCAGGTTGTTCTGTCTCAGTCTAAGATGCCACAAAATATATTACCTCAGGGTTTTCTTCTGTATTTATGTTGACTTCAACATAATCTTCTACTAACATTGGTGACTTTTCCTGAGCAACTAGGAGAATGTGTAAACCTCCATCCTTGGGTTCCTTAGAGAGGTTTTCACCCTCGGATACATCCTTTATTTTCACTATTTCTTCGTCCAAAGTCTCCTTTCAGTTTTCACCTAGGGACTTGTAGTTTTCTTCATTTTCCTCATTTTTATTTTTATTCTCACTTTTGCGACTAGAGGTGTAAAAAGACTCCACAAAATATGATTTTTCATCTAAGTCTATGGTAAAGCCAACTTTATGATCCCCTCTTGGTATTCCTTCTCGAAGTCCCATGAACTCAGCTATTGCTTCGTCATTCTCGAATATGTCTAAGATGGGTGTACCTTGTTGATCCCAGTCAATATGTTAGGGATATACGAGGGGCATGTCATCATTAGAGTTATCAAATGTGGAAGCTAACAAGGTGAATATAGAGTGATTTACATGGTCACTAAAGTTTTGGAATAACTCCTTTTTGTTCTTCTTTCTATGGGTAGGTAAACTCTGATGTGGGACTATTCTAATGGCTAGGTCATTAGAAGATGGTTCGTCAAGTTCCCAAGATGCATGATCAAGGGTTTCCCAATAATAGTGCTTAAGCCATTCTTCTTTGGATAAGGGATTTTTACTATGGGGGCTAGATGGGTTTGGTATAGGTTTTATCATTTGGTCCATTTCTCCAAATAGATTATCTAGGTTCACGGTACTACTAGAGGAAAGGGAATCCCATTCATAGTTGCTTTAGTAAGGGGATTCATCGTAAATTGGAGCAAGTGGTTTTTGAGATATCTCGATGCCTTCATAAGCACTTACTTCATCTTGAAATGGTGACGAAGTACTAGGAAAGCCAATTTTAAGTGGTTGAAACCCTAGCCCTAGGCCTTTCAGTCGTGGTGAGACAATGATTGGTTCACTCCTTCCATTTTGATGCAGTCCCAACCCACTATCTCAGTCATAGCCTTTGCTTTGCATTATCTTAAAGCCTTTTCCATATTGATCCTTAGCTATTTCAATAGATGGTTAGGGGTATTCATTATCTTCTTGGTACAACCAGGAGGTAATATCACCTTGGTCCACAACTTCCTCACTTAACTCTCCCTATTTTTTCAATTTCATTGTAGGGGGAACATGAAATGTGACTATAGATTGTTTCCTATTTGCCATGGGTAAACCATATGCCTTAGGTGGAACCAGCTGACTGACATAATAGGATTCCTTCATGTGATATTCTCCACAACCCTTGTCTTGGATCTCGACCTTAGGAGTGGATGATGGTGGCTTTGATGAAATGGACTTGGTAAGATGTGATGGATCAATGTACAGGATAAAGTGGATGATGAAGCTTCTTGATTAACTGGAACCTTTCATTATGGAATTTCCCTTAGGCTTGTGCAATATTGAAAAGGATCAGGATCACCATCAATCATGATCTCGGTGCCATTATACAAGAATTTAAGACATTGGTGATATGTGGAAGGTACATATTTCATTGTATGTATCCAAGGTCTACCTAATAACAGGTTATATGGAAGGATGAGATCCAAGACTTGGAAGCTGGTGTTCATAATTGTCGGGCCAATTCTGATAGGGAGTCTAACAACTCCCTTGGATGATATTTCCTCATCATCATAAGCCTTGAAGACTATACTCTTAGAGGTGTCCACGCATGCTTCTGAGTATCTCAATGCCTTAACCAGTTTTAGGGTACAAAGGTTCAAACCTCCTCCTCTGTCTACCAAGACTCATCTAACTTTGGTTTGATGGACTAGGACTTCAAGGTGTAATGGGTCATTATGATCGGTCTTTTCTATTGAATAATCCCATTGAGAAAATGTGGCATGATGGGAGTTAGTTAAGTATCCTACCATTTCTTTGAAATGATTGACATCTAAGTTGGTAGGGATAGTCGTGCTCTGTAAGGAATTTTCAAGAATGGCTTGATGATCTGATGATAAAGTCAAGAGTTCCAAGATGGATATCTGTGTTGGGGTATTACTCAAAAGATCAAGCAAATTGTACTTAGACTTGGAAGACTATGTAGGTGGCTAAGAAGAAGGACATAAAAGAGTTATCTTAGTTCTAAGTGTATTTATAGCACATTCAGGATGCTTCTTAATGGTGATGGTGTGGACATTTTCACTTGCAACTCAGAGATGGTTTATGATCGTACCTTTTCCATAGTCATACTTGGTATTTTCATAAGTGGTCGATGTAGTATTTTTAGTTCTTGAACTGGAGGCCTTTCCTTTTGCATGGTCATGTAATGGGTCTGTGAAGACATTATGATCATTGTAATTGGTGTGTTTCTGCCCATTGACCTCTATGGTTTCGTCTTCAACAAAGTCTTGTATGATATTCTTTAGTTTTTGATATTGTTGTAGGTTATGTCCTTTTGTTCGATGGTATTCACAATAGGCATTATCATCCCCCCACAAGGGTTTAAACTATCGAGGATCATACTATCTTGGTTCCAATGGTCTTAGGAGATCATGTTTAATCAATTCTTTGAATATTGTCTCAATTGGTTGCCCCAAAGGGGTAAATTCACGTTTAGGAAATCTCCTTTGTGGTCGTTGTTGTTGTGAATTTTGGACAAAATTTGTTGTTTGATTAGGATTACTCATCATGTCTTGATTTGGGTTGTAACCTCTAAGTGTGATGACCAGTCCCACATGTATGGTCTTAGTATCAACAATACCATCATTTGTAACATTTTTTTTTTAGACCAAAACTTGTTTCTATCGTTGGGAGAATTTTGATGTTGAACAACTAGGTTTCTACCTGGTACTTTAATTTCTCCTTTGTCAATAAGGCCTTTTTCATGTATGATGCCCTTTTTTACCAAGTCTAGGAATGAAGTACAACAATGTACCCTTAATTCACTTCTCAGTTTTGGATTAATATTTTCAAGGAATATTGTGACTTTTTGTTTTTTCAATATTTCAACTGGACATCTACTAGCTAAACTTCTCCATCTCTAGAAGAAAGTGGTGAAATTTTCACCTTCTTCTTGCATTGTGTGGCACAAGGTAGCTATCGTTATTTCATTGTCTATGTTGAAGGAAAAGTGTTCGAAAAAATTCTCAGCTAATTCACCCCAGGATTGTATGCCATATTGTAATGTAGAGAACCATTCCAATGCTATCCCAACAAGGGTTTGCGGAAATAGTCTCATCAACTATGTGGGGTCATATGTCCATGCATGTTGTAGAGAATTCTCTAATGTGTTTTAAAGGATTCCTCCTCCCATTATACTTAGGAAAATTTGGTATAATGTATCTATGTGGGAAGGGTGTCATGTATAGCACTTTGTAAAAAGGACATGGACATAAATCTTGCGCTGAGATAGTTCGTCTGCCTAACATAGACATGTTGTCCATCTGCTATTGAAGCATTTGCATTTGATTTTGGAGAACATCTACTTCTGTCAAGGACATTTTTTTTACGTTGTTAGGATCAATGTAGGTGTTCTGAAATGCTATGTTTTGTGACAGAGTGTGATTTGGTGAGGGAATATATCTCATTTGAATGTTATTATTTGGTGGGGGGATATATCTTGTCAGAATGTTCTAGATTGGTGTAGGAATATTTCCTGTTGGAATGTTCTAGTTTGCTGTAGGAATATTTTTGCGTAGCCCCTATTTGTGGAATGGCAGTAAGTGGTATAGTTGTGCTTGTGCCAACTTTGGATCTCTTACCAGCAGTGTTTGTGCCAAAGGGGTTTGATGAAGATGTCCCCACAGTGAATTGTAAACCTTATGTTATGTTGAAAGGGGTTGTGTTTACAATTGACAATTTTTGAGTAAGTATGCCAGTTGGTATTTTTGTGGTAATTTGAGGAACAAAAATAGTTGATGTCATGGTTTGCATTGGTTGAGTAGATGTTGTTTTCAAAATATGAACATCAAATCCTTGTGGTAGTTTGGTGCCTTTTACTAGCAACTTTGCTAGATATCATTGGGGATCATTTTCCAAACACTCATCCATAAAGGATGCAAACTTAGGATCTTGCATGGCGGTGTCTATGTCTTCAACAAAAAATTGTCCATGTGTGTCTCTAGTGACGTGTATTTCAAGCAAAGTTTTGTGTGGTCTTTCTTTCCCTGATGGTTGATTTTTGAAAGGATTGAAAAATTATTTAGGGTCTGCAATTGCTCTATGTTTCTTCTTAGACCTTGGTTCAACCATGAAAAGTTTCTCAAAAAGAGGTAATGCAAACTATGTCTAAAAATTGATAAGTCCTATTTCTATGTTTTTTTTTTGGATTTTCTGAATATAAAGGATGTCACTAAAAATATAGGATATCTAAAATGATGTATACTAAGATGATGTATGCTAGGATGGAAAATATGTGAAATCTCGAGTAGACTATGATGATAAATGATTCTAAGATGGGTATAACCTACCACCTATGGAAGAAATCCAAGCAATGATCTAGCTTTACCAAGGAACCTGATTATAGGGCAAAGACAACTGACAAGGAAAATTTTCCAAAATAGACTATTGAACTAGAAAGATTCACTAATAGGACAATAGTGACTAGGTTCAATGATGATGACAAATCAGAGCATGAACATATCCAGTGATGCAGAAAGTTGTTCTATTCTACTATATGCAACTTCTTAGGAAATGTCTAAATGTGTGCAACTTAGGATGACTAGTTCTAAGACGTATATGACACTTAATAATGGAAGGTTTTTGAGAAAAAAATTTTCAGTTTCTGTCCAAGGTTGATCATAAGAAACAGAAGCGAAAAAGACAGTTTTTCTTTCAAACTTAGTTTGTAGTTTTCGAAAAAAAAATTATTGATTGTCAATTGTAGCTCATGTTTCAAATGTGTTGCTATTTTTGATAGATGTGTTTTAAGTTTCAGATGCAGTGAATTGACCAAACTAAGTCTCAAATTTTGACAGAAAATTGTGACTTTTTCTGATAGATGCAGTTTACACTATTACAAATACGACTCATAAATCAGATGCGACACAGAAAGTATATGTGACTCGAAATATGAACTCTATGAAACTAAATCTATTGATAGACACTTGTGGCTCACAAATACACATGTGGCTCGAAATATGAAAATTATGACTCAAACTCTAGAGTCTGTGAAACTAAATCTGTTGACAGACACATGCAGTGTTTTGTTTAACAATTGTGACTCACAAAGACACATGCAGTGCAAAATATGATAGTTGTGACCCAGTTTACAGTTGTGGTTTTCTGATGAAAATGTTACGACTGACTCAGTTTAGTGATCAAGTTTTGATGAATAAAGAAAATAAAAAAAATCACAAAATACAAAGTGTTTCAGTTTGACATGTTGAATCTATTAAAATCAGAAGACAATTACAACCTAGGCTATGTTGGATAGTATTTAGTAAGTTCTTACTTGGATTTCTCCAGCTACACATATTCAAGGCAGATGTCTAGTAGCTTGACCCCACTGATTCCCCTCCTCGACACTCACTTATACGAGACAGCCAAGCTACTATACGCATGAAACTCCCATGGGATAAATCTCATCTCAACACATGAACCATAAGAATGTAAGATGGCTTCATAGGTCCGACTTGCTACATCAGCAAATAGATTGGGATTTTGGCAAAAATACAACATGGTTTTTAGTAAGGGCAGTTTGTTTGTGGGGCACCATCTAGTATGACGAGAGACCATTTATTCCCTTCTTGTCAGAACAGTGAGCGTGATTTCAATGGTTTTCCCAAAAATCCACTTTTATAGACCAGCTGGAAGTCACTAGTGACAAGCATGTTACCGGTCTGAGTCATCTTGGGGTGAGTAATCTTTCCCATCAAGATAGGCCCAAGTTTTAGAGTTGACAACCGTTTCTCTTACATAGAGGATCACATGAATGTGCAAGGGGATAGGATACTTCAATATACTGAATCGTAAAGGGTTTACAAAAATCTTCTTTTGCACCAGAGAAAGCAAACAATGGTGAATTTTAAGCCCAAATTGATAATTTTTTAACTACCAAACACAAAAGCTTACTTAAAAAAAAAAAAATTCAATGTCTTCAACAAATAGGTCCTGCATGCAACTGATTAGTAGTTTATTGGTACCTTCGGCTTTCATCTTGCATAAAAGAAGAGGTTTTGGTTTTTCAAAGTCTTCTATGCTTCATCCTACAAAAAAAATGTTATCCTCCTAAAACACATTTGCAAACAAAATATTAGCTAAAACAAAAACAAAGTGAAAATTGATTAAAACGCAGAACTACGAAAGTTTAAAACAAATTGAAATATTTAGCAGACAGATGTGTCATTTCAATTCATATATGCATCATGATGTTGATAGTCATATGCATTGCAGAAGGTCTCAGATGTGGTTCATTTTGTCAGATGCATCACGGTTTTTGTCAGATGCGGTTCACGAACTCATGTACGTCGTTGCGTCAGTTAGATGCGGTTTTTCATATGATACCAGCAAAACAAAAAAAATGGAAAAGTGGAAAGTTGTCATGAAGTTTGAATTGTGCTTCATGTCGGATTCACCAAACGTAACATAGATAAAATGGAATTTTGCATAGTAAGATGGTTACATCTAATCTAACATGCATAAATCTAAATCAAACAACAAAGAATGAATCAAATGAACTAAACAGTAAACAAAACAATAACATAGAATAGTCTCACCGAATATTAGTCCACCTATTCGAATTATCTTGATTGTCCTTTTCCATTTTGTTGTATCGGTATT